>ML252397.1:0-41711 GCA_005239495.1 Nicotiana undulata
GCACCTGCGACCACGCAGGTGCGATCCTTGTTCCGCCCCAGCGACCAAACTCGCACCTGCGCCTTCTTTCTCGCGCCTGCGATGTGCGCACCTGCGGCCCAAGCATCGCAGGTGTGATCGCACCAGCAGTAGCAGCTTCAGCTGCATTTTTGGTTTCCAACTTCCCGTTTAACGCCCGAATTCAATCCCGAGCCCCTCGGGACCCCAACCAAACTTACCAACATATCCCATAACATCATTCAAACTTATTTGCACTCTAAAAACATCAAAACTATCATCAAAACACCAAAATTACATCGGATTCAAGCCTATGATTTCCAAAAACTTCCGAAACGCGCATTTGATCAAAAAACCCAACCAAATCATCTCCGAATGACCTGAAATTTTGCGGACAAGTCCAAAATGACATTACGAACTTGTTCCAACTGTCGGAATTCCATTCCGACCCCGATAGCTTATTTTCCACTGCCGTCAGGAATCGTCAAAAACCAACTTTCGCCAATTCAAGCCTAATTCTACACCGGACATCACAAAATTATTCTGAACACACTTCTAAGTCCCAAATCACCTAACGAAGCTATCCGAGCCGTAAAATACGTATTCCGAGGTCGTTTACCAATAAGTCAACTCTTAGTTGACTTTTCCCATTTTAAGGATGTTCTTAAGGACTAAGTTACTAATTTCTCATTTAACCATTTCGATTTCAAGCCTATCAACTCTAACACATTAATAATAGAATAACCAACATATACTAAGCCACTAACAACAGTTATAATGCAGGTTTTACGTAACGACAGACCGGGTCGTTACACTATCAAAAAATGAACTCACCTGTTTAAGTGTGTTGGACAGTGATCCCCTCTTTTGGCAAAAAAGACTTGGTCATGCAAGTCTAAATCAGCTTAACAAATTAGTCTCCAAGGACTTAGTGGTAGGGCTCCCGAACATTAACTTCAAGAAAGACAAAGTATGTGAGGCATGTGCAAGGGGGAAGAATGTGAGATCCTCATGCAAAAGCAAGAAAATGGTCAGTACCATCAGGTCGTTGGAACTGGTCCATATGGACATATGCGGTCCTATGAGAACCTTGAGCAGAGGTAGTAAGAAATATGTTATGGTGCTAGTTGATGACTACTCCAGGTTTACCTGGACTTTGTTTCTAACATCTTAAGATGAAGCATTTGATATGTTTACTTCATTTGTTAGGAAAACTCAAAATCAGTTAGGAAATTAACTTGCATCAATAAGATCTGATCATGGTACTGAATTTGAAAATGCAAAGTTTGCTGAATTTTGTGATGAACATGGCATAAATCACAACTTCTCTACCCCTAGAACTCCACAACAAAATGGAGTTATTGAAAGAAAGAACAGAACTCTTGAAGATATGGCCAGAACCATGCTTCTTTCTAGTAAATTACCCCATAGCTTCTGGGCATAGGCAATAAACATTGCATGCTATATAATAAATAGATGCATGACCAGACCACTTGTAGAGAAAACACCCTATGAATTACTTAAAGGGAGAAAGCCCAACATATCCCACCTTAGGGCTTTTGGATGCAAGTGTTTTGTGTACAATAATGGCAAAGACTCCCTAGGTAAATTTGATCCCAGAAGTGATGAAGGAGTATTCTTGGGATATTCATCACATAGTAAGGCTTATAAAGTATATAATAAAAGAACTATGTGTGTAGAAGAGAGTGTGCATGTTGTCTTTGATGAAACTCACATTCTCTCTAAGAGACAGGAACCGGAAGATGAGGAGATTGGAATGGTCAGAAGCAGTGATCAAACTGGAGCAAATATGGAAGAAGGAACAGGTGATGGACCAGGTCCAACTACCCTAAGCAACACGACAAAGGGAACTCAATAGCAAACCTCATAGGGACTCGGCCCTGATCATGTTCCCCAACAACAAGACATTATGGGATCATCAAGTCATGAACAATTGGTGCTCAAACCACACAGATATCAAAGTTCTCACCCCATTGAGAACATCATAACACACCTAACATCTGAAATCAAAACCAGATCCTCCTTGAAAAATTTGTGTGCGTTTGATGCCTTTCTATCCTTAATCGAACCAAAGAATGTTGTTGAAGCCTTACAAGATGCTGACTGGGTAAATTCCATGCAAGAAGAACTAAATCAATTTGAAAGGAGTCAAGTTTGGCATCTGGTACCCATACCACTAGATAGATCAGTGATTGGCACAAAGTGGGTCTTTAGAAACAAACTCGATGAAGATGGAACAGTTACAAAAAATAAGGCTAGACTGGTAATCCAAGGATATAGTCAAGAAGAGGGAATTGACTATGATGAAACCTTTGCTCCTGTGGCAAGACTGGAGGCAATCAGGCTCCTCATAGCATTTGTTGCCTACATGGAATTTACTCTCCACTGGATGGATGTCAAGAGTGCCTTCCTCAATTGATACCTAAAGGAAGAAGTATTCGTCAAGCAGCCTCCAGGATTTGAAAGCAAGGAGACACCTGACCATGTATACAAACTTGACAAGGCCTTGTATGGACTTAAGCCAGCACCAAGAGCATGGTATGAGCGGCTATCTAAATTCCTACTAGAGCATGACTACAAATGAGGTAAAATTGATAGCACCTTGTTCTTAAAGGAAAAAGGTAAGGAT
Source organism: Nicotiana undulata (assembly GCA_005239495.1). Taxonomy (NCBI): domain Eukaryota; kingdom Viridiplantae; phylum Streptophyta; class Magnoliopsida; order Solanales; family Solanaceae; genus Nicotiana; species Nicotiana undulata. Next base: position 2,648 of record ML252397.1, read on the forward strand.
CTCCTGGTAGTACAAATATATGTAGATGACATAATATTTGGGGCAACTTCTGCAAAATTAAGTAAGGAAATTGCTAATCTTATGGGGAGTGAATTTGAGATGAGCATGATGGGTGAGCTAAATTTCTTTTTAGTCTTGCAAATTAAACAAAACTCAAATGGAACAATGATCCACCAGCAAAAATATGTGAAAGAGTTGCTCAAAAGATTTAAAATGGAAGACTCAAAAGAAATTGATATCCCCATTGCAACAGCTACAAAATTAGATGTAGATGAACCTGGTTCATCTGTTGGTCAAAAGTTGTACAGAGGGATGATTGGGTCTTTATTATATCTTACTTCCAGCAGACCTGACATTGTTTTCAGCGTAGGGCTTTATGCAAGATTTCAGGCTAATCCAAAGGAGTCCCATCTAACTACAGTGAAGAGAATCCTGAGATACTTGAAAGGCACCACTGATCTATGCCTTTGGTATCCTAAGGCTAGTAATTTCGATCTTGTAGGATATGATGATGTTGATTATGTAGGCTTCCTGGTAGACAGGAAAAGCACCTCAGGCATGGCACATTTTTTGGGTTCTTTCCTTGTGTCTTGGGGAACCAAGAAACAGAACTCAGTAGTTTTGTCCACTACTGAGGCTGAGTACGTGGCTGCAGCCTCATGTTGTGCTCAATTGTTGTGGATTAAACAACAACTCATGGACTTTGGTATAGAGGTTGGATGCATTCCTATTTTCTGTGACAACGCTAGTGATATTAGTATGACGAAGAACCCGGTTAATCATAAGAGAATCAAGTACATAGATGTTAGACACCATTTCCTAAGAGATAACTATGAGAAGGGAATGATCTCAATTGAATTTTGTGCTACTGACAAACAAATTACTGATATTTTTACTAAAGCACTAAGTAGGGATAAATTTGAGAGAAACAGGTTAGAGTTAGGGATGATTAAGATCACCTAATTGAACCCGTTCAAAAACAAAAATGAAAAACAAATGAAAAAAAAAATCTTTTTGGCTAGAATCACTTAAATATGTAACTAACCAGATTAATCATTGCTCAGTTTAGTGCCTTAAATGTCATACTCTCTTGCTATGTGTTAATATGACTCTTTGGTTGCTAATGATGTTTTTTTATTTTTGTAAATTGAGGCCAAAACAAGAGACTTTAACACGATGAACCTGGTTCATCGTGGCTGGTTCATCTGACTGGCAAAGTACATGCTCATCACTATACACTTATTGAAATAACTATAGTCACTCATAAGCAGGACTCTATCCATATTAATCCTATTTTAAATTGTCAGTACTTATCCCCAAATGAACCCGTTCCAAAGAGTCCAATCAAAGTTAATTAAGCCTAGATTATAGGAGCCATAACCGTTAGTTTCACTGGCACTCTTGAGTCAATTAGACTCCCACTTGATCAAGAATTACACCCATTGGACATTTATTAACCACATCTTTAAATACTCATCATTACCTCTCTAATTCCTCACTCTCTATTCTTCAAAAAGCATAACCGTCGAACCAAGTTCATCATTCCACTCAACCAAAGTGATCAAAGTCATTTACTTTCCAAAAGCTTTATAATCATGTCTTCCACACCACCCCCTGCTACGTCCTCATCAACCACTCATGAATACAGTATCGCACTTGAAGATACTGGTTCTAATTCTCCATCATAACAAAGCTCCTCCACCTCATCTCCATCGAATTCCTCTACTCCTCAAAACAATCTAGTTCCAAAACCTATTCCTGAACCCACTCCTTCACCCCAAACAAATTCATCCATTACACCAAGCCTACTCATGTACCCAGAAAAAAACGAGTAAAAATCCTAGCCAGGAAAACAGTTGCTTCTAGTTCTCTTTCTCGTAAATTGAATGCAAAGTTTTAGGCAAGTCAGGCCCAAGATTCTGAAAAATCAAGCGACTCTTTCAAGTCTGCAAATGAGGAAGATGCAACTGGTTCTTCAGACACTGAAAAGGTAACTTCTAAAACTAGGTCTAACCCTGAAATTGTTGAAAATAGGTTCATATTGATTGGGTATGTAGTAGATGTGGAAATACCCGATAGGAGAAGAAAAAGTGGTAAAACTAACGAAATTGAGAGAGAGGGAGAAGGAAGTTCTGAAAGGGGAATAGGGAAGGAAGGTGCTACACTAGCAATTTGTGGCCCTGCACCAGAAATTTCTGAAGAGCGTGTCAGGGATTTAGGGGGAATCAGCTCTGAGGAAGCTGCTGTAGGATTGGAAAACTTACAGCATGCAATTGATGAACCTGGTTCATCCATTGAAGAAACCTTGGCTGATCTGATGAGAAAATTGGGGGAAAGTTACAAACCCAAGAATAAGAGGACTCCCAAAGTCAAGAAAGCTGATACTCCTGTAACAACCAAGAAAATAAAGGCCTCTTCAACTGCTGATGCTCCTGCCCCTAATAATCGCACTACTAGAAGTGCAGTCACGCGGAGTGAGGAAGAGTTGGAGAAAGCTCTGATAGAGAGTAAGAAAAAGAAAGCTGCTAAGGGGAAGGCTAAAATTGGAGAGCCTGTTGAGGCAGTTGAGGTTGATGATGATGACATGGACCTGGTCCATCAAGAGGAACAACAGGCACAGGTTGATGTTGAGACACCCAAGCCCAAGAAGGCCAAGATTTCTTCCAAGAAGTCAGCTTCTGTGTCTGCCAAACCTTCAACATTTTCCAAGCGAACCAGGTCTAAATCAAAGAAAGTTAAAATCAATGATGATTCTGAGTGGAGTGGAGAAGAAGCAGATGAATCTGGTGGGGAAATTGATAAGCTAACAAAATTTGGAAAGCATACTATTCTGAAAGGAACGCTATTCAGGGATCTTGAAGAATCTGGGATGATTTTGCTTGTGGACACCTTTGATGTGCAGGGTTGGAAGGACCTGGTACTTCATCTTGACAGAAAGCTGGCAAGAAATGAGCTTGTGGAATTCATGGCAAATGCGGAAGTCAAGGATGGAAGGGTTTCCACTGGGGTACAGGGGGTTGAGATCTCTTTTGATGCCAAAGAACGAGGCGAGATACTTGGTATTCCCTCTGAGGGATATGATGACTACACCAGGCAGAGGTGGCCAAGCTTGGATGGACTCCCTTCAGCCCTTCAAATTACAAGGTTCTTCAGTGAGAATGAGAAGGATATGGAGCCTAGGGCAGTGTTCAAAAGTGAGAAGAGGCCGCAGCACAAACTGTTCTTTGAGTTTGTCATCAAGTGCTTACTGCCCAGGCAAGAGCGAAGACATATTGAAAGTTACATGGATCTCACTCTCATGGAGTTCCTGTACCGTGGTCGGCAGATTAATTGGCCATCCTTCATTATTCAACTTCTGGACAGGGTAGTGAATGGATCCAAGGCCCACGCTATACCATATGGGTTCATCCTTACAACTGTGCTTGCTCATTTCAAGGTGCCTGTGAAGAAGGCTGAGATGGCTACTGTCAAGGACCATTTTGGGAAGAACATATTACTGACCTGTGGCTACATTGTGAGTGTCCCTGAGGATGAACCTCGTTCATCAAGGAAAATTCCTGTGAATAGCAAGGTCAGGGCGCTTGTGCATGAAGGTCAGTTTAAGGATGCTGAGATCCTTCGATTGAAGACTCGCCTTTCAGAGGTTGAAGCTGAGCGGGATGCTCTCAAAGCTAAGTTAGCAAAGGAAAAGCAGAAGAATGAGGGTGTACTACAACAGATTCTCTCTCTTCTTCAAGCAAAGAACCCAACCTCTACTCCTTCCCAGCCTTAGGTATCCAGTGCCTTCCTAAACCCCTCTATGACCCAGTTTGGGATTGTTTTGTCTCTTTCTGTTCTGTTTTTTTGCTCATGGTTGTGACTATTTTTATTTCTTTTTGTGTTTGGTGCATAACAATTATCAAATCAATGAATTGTGCTATTTTGTTCTTGACTTTGTCTCAGTTTCTTAAATAGCTTACATTGTTTAGTTTCTTTTGATGATTAATTCATGATTTGCACCTGGAGTTGCCTTAATGGCCATGAGTAATTATTAAAGTTCTGGTAAGTTTATCATTTTGCAACTTTTAGATGATGCCAAAAGGGGGAAGATGTTCTTTTGAAAGATTTTGATGTTTATAACCTAATGAACCTGGTTCTCTATGATAAATGCTTAATGCTATAAAATGTGTCCATGTTGGATTGAAGTGTCTACAGGTTTAAGCACAGAGTTTGTGATCATCAAAAAGGGGGAATTTGTTGAATCAAGTCACTAAATGGTTTTGAAGAATGACAAATGTCCTCACAGTTAAACCAGGTCCATCATGGAATACATAGACATGTAGATTGAATGGCACGAGAAAACTTCACACGCAGGAGATAAACACCATCTCTGAATTAAGGGGTTATCTCCTAAGCGAAAAAATTGCAAATTGATAGGGAGATGGACTTCATATTCAGGTAGGATATAATCAAGATAGAGGAGGATCAAGGAAGTTGAGATCAACTCAAACTTTTCCACCAAGGAAGAGTTGCATCAGAATTCTACTTCGACGTCTCAACTACTGATCCTATATATTGTCAAAGTGTTCCTGTTGAACCGCGCGCACAAACATAAAAGTGAAACAAGAATTGAGAGCAAAATTACCAACGCAATTTTGCAAGAAGTTCATTTGAAGAATCCATGTGCGACTCAAAAACTACTTGAACCAACTAGAAGAACTAGTTCCATTTGTTATCTTTTGAGTCTAGTGGTTTGTAGTAGGTGATTACAAATTGTATCTTTCAGCTTTATCTAGAAGCAATTGTAATAGGTACACAGTATTCAAGTTAGAGTTAACTTGAAATTTGTCGCAATTAGCTAGAGGCTAGTTTTCCACAAGGGGATTAGAGTTAGTCCTTAGGTTTACAAAAGAGTTTATTTTGTAAATGATGTTTGGCTCATTGACATAGTGAAGAGTTTGAGAAAATCCTACTGGGTAGTAGGTCGTGGTTTTTTCATCTTTTGAGCCAGGTGTTTTCCACGTAAAATTGTTGTGTTCTTTTATTTCTGCAATTATATTCCGCAAACTGTAGAAGTTGGAACACCTAGAAGAATCTGGTTCTTCTATAAAGACAGCACTCGAAAATTGGACACCACACAAATCACTCCCCCTCTTGTGTGGTATTGACGTATAAAACATCAGTCTGTAATAATCTATGTCTAAAAACAAATAAGACACCCCTTATATAGGTAGGAGTGGGCCACAAAATTGTATCTAATAAACAAGGAAATAAAGTTCTAAATTAATTTGGACAACAAGTCTAACTACCTTAGGAAAAGGAAAATACTAGGAAGAAAAAATCAAGTCTTTCTTGGAAAGTAATTCCAAAAATCTTAGGAAAAGGAAAACATAACCTTAACTAACTAGCAAAGCAATAATTATAGTCCCCTAATATATGGAAATAAGTCCCAAACCAATCTTGGATAGAATCTTGAAAATCCTGAAGGAAAATTTCAAGCAACTTGGCACCAACTTGTACTCAACATCTAGCACGACTATTGTACCCTTCTTGGACATCAAGTAAGACCTTTTTATGCTGTAAAAACGTGACATTTTGTAGGACTTCATGGCTGCAAGTTTGGACACATTTTAGGTGCCAAATTGGTCCAACAGTGGCCTGATTTGGACCTTCTTGAGAGGATATTTCTTGGGATCTAATCCGCCTCTTCTCAGACATCAATTTAGGCCATAAAATAATTATAACATCTATATAACTCATATCCTTTATCCTTCAGCTCTTCCTCCCAACTAACAACTTCTTTGATCACTCCTAAAGTCCAATGAGCTTGTTTTGCAACGTTTTAGCTTGAGATCTTGTTAAAGGCCCTCTTTGAGATTCCAAAACTTCATCCTTGTCCTTGAATAGATTTGAGCTTCCTAGGATGCTATCATTCCCCTATTCTTGAAGAAAATTTGTCCTCGAATTTCGACATTGCAAGAAAATGAAGACATGCACTAGTTCCACTAATCTTAAGAAATGGTAACAATAAAACAAGATAGTGACCATGTGTCCACTTAAACCAATTAAGCCTAATAGGTGTAAATACTCCTTTATAAAGCATATGGAAATCATCATCCCAATAATATTTGTGCCTACTTAGATTTGCCCTATAAATACCTCTCATAAGGTAGTCCAAAAATGTGCAAGACAATGAAATTAAAAAAGATTGATCGTGCATCCATTTAAAACAAGTATCTCTACCACATGTATCAAATAAGACACTTTTATGATATAGCCAAGTATCAATTATAAATCCTATGTATTCTTCTACATGTAAGTTATTCAAAGAAGCACATAAATTCTCAAAAAGGTTAGAAGAACCCATAAATTCCAAAAAGAAAAGTTCAATACATTCAAGCTCATGATTATAACTTTCCGCAATAATATTTGCAACATGAATGGATTCTACATAATTGCTCAAACTGTCACAGAAAGAGTCATAGATAGGTTCATGAAAGAGTATTTGACCACTAATGTCACAACAATCATGCATATCCTCTTTACTAGAAGCAACCACTTTTACAGGTTCAAAATCAACATGACTAGGGGAATAACTTCCTATCACACAATAAAACTCACATTCTAGAAATTTATCACATGAAAACTCATTTCCAAGCCTCTTCTCATAAATTTCATGCCTTTTTCCACCAAGTTGGAACATGTAATCATCTATTTCATACCCAATTTCAAAATGAAGAAAATTACTCTTCCACTTGAACTTAGATATTAAAGTTAATGACTTGATATGCATCAAAATATCATCATCCCCAAAAATTATAAAGTCACCAACATAAGAAATAAGAATATAGTTCATTACCTCCAAAAATACCTTAGGTGTTCTAGAAAGGTCAAGAATGTGAATAAGCCAATTATACATACCATACTTGGACTTATTTATTAATGGAACAACATCACCTTTTATTATTTTATGCAATGGCTCTAACTTAGCAATGCCTTTAGGGAAATCCATGTTGTAAACCTGTAAATAAGTTTAAAATAGTCAAAAGGTTTAACAACAAAGAAATTAACCAAGCTTTTATCTTCCACCATCCCACAAGAATTGATTTCACAAAATTCATCTTGGAATCCAATTGGATACTTTGCCACCATCTCTTGCGTCTTACCTCCCCTTTCAAAAGGTCTTTCAACACTTGGCTGCACAAAATCACAAGAACTAAAACAAGAAAGATTTAGTGTGTTAGAACGTAAAGAAATATTTTTCTTGCATACACTCTCTTTGGCATTTATCACGAGACTAACTTTCTCCCCACCTTATCCTCTTCTCTATCACAAAGGCTTTCTTCTTTTTCTTCACTCAAACCCTCTTGTTTCTCTACCTCACCGCTTTTTTCTATCTCATGGACTTCTATTTGTTCTTTCCTCTCAAGCTTACTCTTGTAACGACCTGACCGGTCATTTTGCATTCTAGAACCCCGTACCCCTAAATGGGACTTCTCGTAGTTGCTTTGACTGATTTATAACTTGCGGGGATGGTTGGTTCGAGGTTCGGGGGAGTTTGGAGTAGTATAGAAACACTTAGTTCCTTAAGGTTGGCCTTAAAGGCCAAGTATGACTTCGGTCAATAGTTTTAGTAAACGACCTCGAAATTGAGATTCAAAGGTTCCGGTAGGTTCGTATGATGATTTTGGACTTCGGTGTGTGTTCAGAATGGGTTTTGGATGACCCGGGAGTATTTTGGCGCCTAATAGTGAAATAAGGTTTCCTTAAGCTCAAACTTGAGGTTTGGAACGTGTTTTTGTGTTATCAAGGTCCAAACAGAATTCCGGTGTTAGGAATAGTTCCATTATGTCATTTATGACTTTCTTGAAAAATTTGGTGTCATTCCGAGTAGTATAGGTAGGTTCTGCGTATTGAAAATGAATTCAAGAACTTAAAGTTCTTAAGTTTGATCCAATAGGTTTTGGGGTATGATGTTTTAGATTTAGCGTTGTTTCGGACGTTCCAAAGGCACGAGCGAGTCTGTATTATGATCTAGGACTTGTTGGTATATTTGGACAGGGCCTCGGGTAGGCCCGGATGCCTTTCGTTCATCGAGCGAGGCAAACACCAGCCTTAAAAGACTGTTGGTGCACCAGATCTAGTGTGACCGCACCTGCGGAGGACTAGCCGCATGTGCGAGACCGCTTCTGCGGTCCCAGCCTCGCAGGTTCGACACAGGGGGATTTTCCCAGTTTCGCAAGTGCGGACCCTTTTCCGCAGAAGTGGAGCCGCAGGTGCGAGATTTTTCTCGCAGACGCGAGACCGCAAGTGCGGTCCTCGAGCCACAGGTGCGAAAACCCTATAGGCAGTGAGGTCATTTTGGACAATTTGGAGAGCTGGTGAAGAAAGGGTTCGACCTAGGAATTGTAAGGTAAGTAATTCCTACCATGAAGTGAGCTTAATACTTGAATTCTTGAGTAAATTAACACCTTAAATTAGTATAAATCATGGGTTTAGAGTAAAATCTAGGGTTTTGATAAAAATGAGAATTTACCAAGAAATTGATTATGGAATCATACAAAAACTATATAATATTGATCCTTAAGCTATGGGTGATTGTTTTCTTTGAAAATTTCTGGAATCCGAGCATGTGGCCCCGGGGGTGTATTTTAGGATTTTACAACTTAGGTTGAAATAATCATATAAGTAAGAGAATTATGGACTTTTGAGCATAAATTGATTTGTTAATGTGATGTTTGGCTAGCTTCGAGTTCTTGGGCGACGAATTTGGAGTTTCGGGCGCATTCTTGACCCGGAAAGTAGACTTGACACGAGGTAAGTCTCCTTTCTAACCTTGGAAGAGGGAATTTTCCCCATAGGTGAAATAAATGATTTTTTGTTATTATTTGTGGGGACTACGTACGTACGAGGTGACGCGAGTCCGTGCGCAGTGACTATTCTTGTTATGTCCGGGTAGTTAGGTTCACACCATGACTTGTTAATTTCATTAAATTGACCTATATGCCTTGTGATTTCATTGTATGCAACTTTGTTTCAAGGTAACCTAGAAGTTGGTGTTTTAAATGAATTGTTACTTTGGAAAGGATTTAAAGGAAAGTGTTGTGTTGTGTGTGACTGCTTCGCAAATTATATTCCGCAAGCGGAGTGATTGTTTCCCCTACTCTCATGGGAGCGGGCCGTACTCCACGGCAGGTTAATAGATGCATGTATGGTTCACGTCGTTCGACCCTTCGGTAATGCACAGATATTGTTATGTTGGCCTAGGCCACTTGTCCTCAACTCATTATGCGTGTGCTATTTGTTTGATATTTTCACGACTATTAAACTGTTAGATATCCTGGAAAATGAATTGAAAATTTGTATATTGGTGTTTCACCATGTAATTAGATTTTGTGGCTATGATTCAATATTTATTGCTTTACTACCCATGCTTACCTGTTATTCTCCTTAAACATTTACTTAAATATATTGTTTGGACCTTACTAAGTGTCAAGTCGACCTCTCGTCACTACTTCTTCGAGATTAGGTGAGATACTTACTGGGTATATATTATTTATGTACTGATGCTATGCTATATACTTAATTGTACAAGTTCTGAGGAAGGTGCATCTGGGTATTAGTCTGGAGCTCGTTCCTGATTTATACCTAGTCGAGGCTTCACGGTGATCTGCTTCTACTGACGACTCCCAGCAGCACTTTGGAGCTATACTTTTTGCCATTTCTGTCTATACTTACTCAGACAGTAGGACAAACTTTTATTCCTTTTGATATTATTCTATTAGATGCATGTAGACTTGTGACACTAGTTCCTGGCACACACGCTAGTAGACATTATTTTTGGGATGTAAATATTAATTTATGACTCTTATGGTTATCTCTGTTTAAAATAGCCTAAGTTACTCGCTTTTGCCTAATGTTATAAATTTAAATCAAGTAAGTGATGGAAAATGTTTTGGTAAATCAAATGGGACTCACTTGTAGATTAATATTGTCTTGCCTGACTACGGTGTTGGGCGCCATCGTGACCTGAACTAGGATTCGGATCGAGACAACATGGTATCAGAGCTTTAGGTTCACGTAGGTCTCACAAGTTACGGGAAAACCCAATAAAGTCTTGGGGATCGGTATAGAGACGTCTGTTTTTATCTTTGGGAGGCTATAGGGTGTTAGGAAATCTCTATTTATTCATCTTCTATCGTGCATTTGATGGTATACTAAATCTCACTCTTCTATTCTCTAACATATTATGAGGACGCACGCAGCCAACGTTCCGAATCTGGGAGGAGCCGCTACCCCCGTCATCCGAGGGCGTGGCAGAAGTCAAGGGAGGGCATCGGCCCGAGGTAGGGGACGAGGGCATCCCAGAGTTGTTCCAGTTGCACCGCCAGTGGATACAGTAGAGGATCCCATCACTGAGGAGCAGGGCGAGGTGCCCGCAGCAGATACTTCCCCGTTGGACTTCATGACGGCGCCGGGAGTCCAGAAGGTCATGGGCCGTATGATGCGGTTCATGGACACCATGACTCAGGATGGTTTATTTCCAGTGGATCCGGCCACATATCAGGCGGGAGGGGGAACACAGACCCCTACTGCCCAGGCCACAGGACATGCAGCAACAGTATATCAGACCCCGGGTATACTTCCCGTGAGCAGGGTCCAGCCAGTAGCAGCAGCACCTGAGCCCAGACCAGCTGCGGACGGCGATCCGCAAAAGCTATTAGACAGATGGACCAGACTGCACCCTCCTATCTTCAGAGGCGAGCGTCATGAGGACGCCCAGGACTTTATTAATAGGTGCAGGGACAGACTGCACAACATGAGGATACTGGAGTCCCATGGAGTTGACTTCAGTACTTTTTCAGCTAGAGGGCAGGGCCCGTAGATGGTGGCAGTCCTACATTCTTGGCAGACCAGCATATTCCCCTCCCATCACTTGGGAGCACTTCACTCAGCTATTCCTGGACCGGTATATTCCGCCCTCTGAGAAGGAAGAGTTGCGGTATCAGTTTGAGCAGCTGGAGCAGGGTCTGATGTCAGTGACCGACTACGAGGCTAGGTTTTCTGAGTTATCTCGTCATGCACTCATGATACTTCCTACTGACGCAGAGAGAGTGCGGAGATTTTTAGCTGGGTTGCACTCAGGTATTAGGGCCAACATGGCCCGAGAAGTAGAGATAGGGACTCCTTATTAGCTTGTGGTAGAGATTGCTCGCAGGATTGAGAGTCATCGATTGCGGAGCATAGAGCAGGGGGCAGCAGGATAAGAGAGCTCGGTTTTCTGTGGATTTCAAAAGTGCTCCAGCTAGGGGAAGAGGTCAGTTTGATAGGGGCCAGCCCAGTAGGACACCATATTCAGCACCCCCCCCCCCCCCCCACCACCTCCCCAAGGTGCTCTAGCGAGGCCTTATTTCAGCGCTATGCTGGAGAGTTCTTATCGCCCGCCACCTATTCAGGGTTCCTCCGGTGGCTATTCTGGTCATCAGGGGTCCTCCAGCCCTTACTTCAATGTTATGCCAGAGAGTTCACACTACCCTCCAGCTATTTAAGGCTCTTCTTCAAGGCAGCAGGCCATGGTGCCGAGAGGTTGTTATGAGTGTGGGGATCCAGGTCATATGAAGAGGTATTGTCCCAGGCTTCGTGGCAAGTTTTGACCCAAGTCACTGCATGGTTTTGAAGATTGACAAATGTCTACCAAGTTAAACCAGGTCCATCAGGATATCATAGTAAAACAGACTCATTGGCACGCGAAGAGTCAATGCGTAGGAGATAACATGTTATGTGAATTATCTGGGAACTAAGAGGTTGTCTCCTAAAGCTAAAGGTTGAAAATTGATAAGAGGTTAGAGTTTGAATTCAGCAAGGATAGTAACAAAGGAAGGAAGTTGAGTTTAATACAAACTCTTCCACCAAGGAAGAGTTGCATCAGAACTAAACAAGAACATCTCAACTACTGGCGCTATATAATGTTGGAGTATTCCTACTGAAGAAGAGATTGCACAAAGGCAGAAGTGAAACAAGAATTGAAAGCAAAATTTCCAGAGATATTTTTCAAGCAAAATCCTTGTGCGACACAAAGGCTACTGACCAACTAGAAGAACCAGTTTCATCTGTTTATCTTTCAAGTCAAGTTGGTTGTAGTAGGTGATTTAATATTGTATCTTTTCAGCTTTCTTAGAAGCAATTGTAATAGGTACACATTGTTCAAGTTAGAGTTAACTTGAAGCTTGTCGCAATTAGCTAGAGGCTAGGTTGCTACAAAGGGATTAGAGTTAGTCCTAGGTTTACAAAAGAGTTTATTTTGTAAATGTTGTTTGGCTCAGAGTTGTAGTGAAGAGTTTGTNNTTTATTCCGCACCAGTAGAAGTTGGAACACTAAGAAGAACCAGGTTCTTCTACCAAGACAGCACTCAAAAAATTAGACACCACACAAATCACCCCCCCCCCTCTTGTGTGGTATTGAAGTATAAACAACAATTGGTATCAGAGCAGGTTATCCTTGAAAAGGCTAACACCTTGGAAAAGATCAAAATGAGTGCACCACCTGGAAACTGGGAGGGTCAATTAACTGCGAAGCCACCACTCTTTAATGGCCAGTATTACTCCTGGTGAAAGAACAGGATGAAGGACCACCTGATCGGAGAAGACTATGAACTCTGGGACATAGTCACTTATGGTCCTCTAGCTACCATGAAGAAGACTACTGAAGGTGTAGATGTACCACAGACTAGAGTTGACTGCCCTGTTGAGGATCTGAAGAAATGGGAGAAGAATGCGAAGGCCAAAAAGTGGCTAGTGTGTGGACTAGGTCCAGATGAGTATAGAAGAATCCAAAGTTGCACCACTGCCAAAGAGATCTGGGATACCTTGTAAGTAGCCCATGAAGGAACACCTCAGGTAAAAAGATCAAGAGGTACTCTACTATACTCTCAGTATGAAAACTTTACTATGAAGGAAGGTGAGACAATCCAAGAGATGTACACAAGGTTCACAACCTTGACAAATGAACTTAAGTCTCTTGGTAGAGTAATTCTTGAAGAAGATAGGGTAGAAAAAATCCTGACAAGGGTTTTGCCAATTTCCTGGGAAAGCAAGATCACTGCTATCCAGGAATCCAAAAATATGGCAACCCTCAGATTGGACGAGCTAATTGGAAACCTTACTGCCTATGAACTCAGAAGGCAGACAATGAAGATGGATGGTCCAAAAAAGGATAGGAGTCTAGCACTGAGGATCACTGAGGGAGCAGATCTTGAGGATGATGAGATGGCCATGATTACCAAAGAATTCAGAAACTTTCTCATGAGGAAGAAAGGCATCTCTAGAGAAGGAAATTACAACAAAGCTAAAGCTCCAGAAAGGCCAACCAACGAGGGATGCTACAAGTGTGGAAAATTGACCACCTTATCAAGAACTGTCCTCAGTGGGAAATGGAATGGAAAAAGGAGAGATATGAAAGAAGGAACAGGAAGAAGGAACTGGTCCAACCCAAGAAAACCACAACAGAAGTCATGGTTGCTACTTGGGGGGAAAGCTCAGATGAAGAATCAGAAGATGGTGAGACTGAAGATCAGGCGCTCATGGCAATTGGAGAATCTGATGAGGAATCACATGAAGAACCAGAGGTAAGTATCTCCCATCTTAAAAACAAAATAAAGTTCCTATCTAAAGAAAAACTCTCTGAGTTGCTACTTGATTTCATGGATGATTCTGAAGAAACAACCAAAGAGAAGGATCAACTTTCTAAAGAATGTGCAATGCTAAAAGCAAAATGCATGAACCTGGAAATCAGAGTAAGTGAATCTGAAAAGAAAAACACTGTCTTGTTGAACCAGGTTCATCCACTTGAAACTGAGATTCTAGAACTAAAATCTGAAAACTTAAAACTGAAGCTAGGATCCAGTAAAAAGGTTGTTGATCATTCTCATATCATGTTAGAAGAAAATATGGGAAAACTAAAAGATAAGATGTATGCCAAGGATGAACAGATAAGAACACTTAAAGAAGAACTTGGCAAAGTCAAACATGAACAAGATCGAACTTGTAAATGGAATAAATCCTCTGATGCCTTGACATGGCTTCAAGAGAATCACAGTAGCAACCGGAGAGGGCTTGGCTTTGGGAGTCAATTGCCCAAGTGGGATCCCAAAAGCAAGTATCTCACTCTTCCAGAAAATAAAATCTGCACCCACTGTGGTAAGACTGGCCACTTCAAAATTGAGTGTACTGCAAGAGAGCAGGCCAGTCGAAACAATGAGGGGTTTGTTAAAAAGAAAAATTGGCTACCAAATTGGGGCAGAAAAAATTTAATTCATGCATTCTCTCATAGAAAAGGACCCAAACTAGTTTGGGTTCTGAAAAATAACCCCTGATTTCCTTTTGAAGGTACAAGTGAGAGGAAGCAGCCAAATTTGGTTTTTGGATAGTGGCTGCTCAAAGCATATGACGGGGAACAAGGAACAACTCCTTTCACTTGAAAACCTCAAAGGAGGAAATGTCTCCTTTGGAAATGGAAAGAAAGGTGAAATTATAGGGGTTGGCAAAGTAGGTAAGGATGACACACGTTCCATCGAACATGTGTACTTGATAGATGGCTTGAAATATAGCCTGATCAGTGTGTCACAATTGTGTGACAGAGGTAACCTGGTTGCTTTCACTTCCACAAAATGTTTTGTGATTAACTTGCTTACTGACAAGATTGTTTTGCAGGGAAAGAGAATGAATAATATCTATGTCATAGACTTGTCAACACTTTCTGAAAATGAACTCACTTGCTTGAGTGTTTTGGACAGTGATCCCCTCATTTGGTACAAATGACTTGGCCACGCAAGTCTAAATCAGCTTAACAAATTAGTCTCTAAGGACTTAGTGGTGGGACTCCCTAACATTAAGTTCAATGAAGACAAAGTTATTGAGGCATGTGCAAGGGGGAAGCAGGTAAGATCCTCATTCAAAAGTAAGAAAATGATCAGTACCACCAGGACGTTGGAACTGGTTCATCTGGATCTGTGTGGTCCAATGAGAACTCTGAGCAGAGGTGGTAAGAAATATGTGATGGTGCTAGTTGATGATTATTCAAGGTTCACTTGGACCTTATTTCTGACATCTAAGGATGAAGCATTTGATATGTTCACCTCATTTGTTAAGAAAACTCAAAATCAGTTAGGACATCAACTAGCATCAATAAGATCTGACCATGGTACTGAATTTGAGAATGCAAAGTTTGCTGAGTTCTGTGATGAAAATGGCATCAATCACAACTTTTCTACCCCTAGAACCCCACAGCAAAATGGTATTGTGGAAAGAAAGAATAGAACTCTTGAAGACATGGCAAGAACCATGCTTCTTTCTAGCAAACTACCACACAGCTTCTGGGCAGAAGCAATAAACATTGCTTGCTATATAATCAATAGATGCATGACCAGGTCATTGGTAGAGAAGACTCCTTATGAATTACTCAAAGGGAGAAAGCCCAACATATCCCATCTTAAGGCTTTCGGATGCAAGTGCTTTGTGCACAGTAATGGCAAAGATTCCCTAGGTAAATTTGATCCCAGAAGTGATGAGAGGGTATTCTTGGGATATTCATCACATAGCAAATCCTATAAAGTGTATAATAAAAGAACTATGTGTGTAGAAGAGAGTGTTCATGTTGTCTTTGATGAAACTAACACTCTTTCTGAGAGACAGGAACCAGAAGATGAGGAGCTTGGATTGGTGAGAAGCAGTGAACACATTGAAGCAGCCATAGAGATGGAACAGGTGATGGACCAGGTCCAACTACCCCAAGCAACATGACAAGGGGAACTCAACATGTGAACCCTGGCCCTGATCCTATTCCACAACAACAAGGCACTATAGAATCATAAAGAAGTGAATAATTGGTGCTCAAACCACACAGATATCAAAGTTCTCACCCTCTTGAGAACATAATAACAGATTTGTCATCCGGAATCAAAACAAGAGCCTCCTTGAAAAATCTGTGTACGTTTGATGCTTTTTTATCCCTAATCGAACCAAAGAACATTGGTGAAACCCTACAAGATGCTGATTGGGTAAATGACATGCAAGAAGAGATGAATCAGTTTGAAAGAAGTCAAGTATGAAACTTGGTACCCGGTCCACTAGACAGATCAGTGATTGGCACAAAGTGGGTCTTCAGGAACAAGCTCGATGAGGATGGAAGTCTTATAAGAAACAAGACCAGACTGGTTGTTCAAGGGTATAGTCAAGAAGAGGGAATTGACTATGATGAGACCTTTGCCCCTGTGGCAAGACTGGAGGCAATCAGACTTCTTATAGCATTTGCTGCACATATGGACTTCACTCTCCATCAGATGGATGTAAAGAGTGCCTTTCTCAATGGCTATCTGAAGGAAGATGTATTTGTCAAACAACCTCCAGGTTTTGAAAGCAAGGAGTCACCAGAGCACGTATACAAACTTGATAAGGCTCTCTATGGTCTCAAACAAGCACCTAGAGCATGGTATGAGCGACTATCAAAATTCATGTTAGAACATGGGTACAAACGAGGCAAAATTAACAGCACATTGTTCTTAAAGGAAAAGGGTAAAGAACTCCTGGTTGTTCAAATATATGTGGATGATATTATATTTGAGGCAACTACTGAAAAACTGAGTAAGGAATTTGCTACACTTATGGGGAGCGAGTTTGAGATGAGCATGATGGGTGAGCTAAACTTCTTCTTAGGCTTGCAAATCAAGCAAAACCCCAATGGAACAATGATCCATCAACAAAAGTATGTGAAAGAACTACTCAAGAAGTTTAAAATGGAGGACTCAAAGGAAATAGACACCCACATAGCCACATCTACAAAATTGGATGTGGATGAACCTGGTTCATCCGTTGATCAGAAGCAATATAGAGGGATGATTGAGTCTCTATTATATCTCACTACCAGTAGACCTGATATTATGTTCAGTTTAGGATTGTGTGCTAGGTTTCAGGCAAATCCAAAGGAATCCCACCTATCTGTAGTGAAGAGAATTTTGAGATATTTGAAAGGCACCACTGATTTGTGCCTTTGGTGCCCTAAAGGTAGTAATTTTGACCTTGTAGGATATGCTGATGCTGATTATGCAGGTTTCCTGGATGACATGAAAAGTACTTTAGGCATGGCTCACTTACTGGTCTCCTGCCTTGTGTCTTGGACCACCAAAAAACAAAATTCAGTAGCTCAGTCTACTGCTGAGGCTAAATATGTGTCTGCAACCTCATGTTGTGATTAGTTGTTGTGAATTAAGCAACAACTCATGGACTTTGGTATAGATGTGGGATGCATTCCTATTTTATGTGATAACACTAGTGCAATTAGTATGACCAAGAACCTGTTTCATCATAAGAGAACTAAGCACATAGATGTTAGACACCACTTCCTTAGGGATAACTATGAAAGGGAATGATCTCAATTGAATTTTGTGCTACTGACAAGCAGATTGCAGATATCTTCACTAAAGCACTGAGTAGGGAGCATTTTGAGAGAAACAGGCTTGAATTAGGGATGATTAAGATCACCTAATTGGAAAAAAAATTGAAAAAAAAAAATTTAAAAATTGGCTAGAAACATTAACATAGGTACTTAACCAGACTAATCATTGCTTAGTATCATGTCTTTATTGCCATACTCTCTTGCCATGTTTTAATATGATTCCCTGGGTACTAATGATGTTTGTATATCTTTGTAAATTGAGGCAAATTAAAGATTTTAACAAGATGAACATGGTTCATCTGACTAACAAGGTACATACGCATCTCCATACACTTATTAAATTAATTACAGTCATACATGAGCAGGACTCTATCTATATTTGGGTCAATTCAAATTCCAAGTAATTATCCAAATTGAACCAGTTTCAAGGAGTCCTATCACATTAAAATTAGCCAAATTTTAGGGGTTTGTAACCGTCTAATCAATGCCAGTCCTACATCGATTAGACTACAACTTGAGTAAAGTTCTGCCGTTGTAAAATTCTTAGCCACATCTTATAAAAGGGTCATCATTACTCACCTCTTCATAACTAAACTGTCGAACCAAGTTCATCTCACTCTTCTCAAACCAAAACTAATCAACCTTTCGTCTTTTCTAAAACGTTCATAACAATGTCGTCACCACCTCCTGCTTCTCCATCTTCTTCATCGCCAAACCGTGATTACGATGGAGGACCTTATGAGTCTGATTCTAATTCTCCATCCACGTATAGCTCTCAATCTCCAGAAATATAATTGACCCCTGAAAACCCTCCAGTTCTTGAACCCACACCTAACCCTACCACAGCCCCAGGGCTCGTCGTGTGAAAGTTCTTACCAGAAAATTTGTTGCTTCTGGCTCTCGTGCAAGATTCTTGGATGAAATTCTACAGGCTGAAAAGGAGAATGAGTCTGAATCATCAAGTGAATTTTTCAAATCAGCCAATGAGGATGAAGCACCTGGTTCATCCAATTCTGAGCAAGGAAATCTTGAGGTTGGTTCTGAACCTGCTACTACTGAGAACAGGTTTGTGTTGGTTGGGTCAGTTGTTGATGTTGAAGTGCCGGATAGGCATAGAAAATTAGGAAAAGAAAAGATTCGTGAGAGTGAGGGAGACGGAGGTTCTGTAAGAGGATCTGGGGAGGACGGCACCCCTTTGGCTATTTGTGGTCCCGTTCCTGAGCATGTTGGAGAAGATGTCACAGATTTAGGGGGAAATGTTGTTGAGGAAGCAGCAGCGGGGTTGGAGAGCTTGATACAGGGTATAGATGAACCTGGTTTATCTGTAGAGGAAACACTAGCTGAGATGCTGCAGAGGTTGGGAGACTCCTACAATCCCAAAAAGAGAAGAACTCTCAAGTCAAGAAAAGCTAAAACACTTGTTTCTTCCAAGAAACGAAAAGTTCCGGTGTCTGCTGATGCTCCTGCCCCAAAAGTGCATGCTACTATGAGTGTTGTTCAACGACAAGAAGAAGAGTTAGAAAAGGCTCTGAGAGAGAGCAAGAAAAAGAAAGCTGCAAAGGGAAAGGCCAAAGTAGGAGAGCCTGTTGAGGCTGTTGATGTGGATGATGAATCGTTGGACATGGTCCAACATGAGGATCAGCTTGCTCCGGTTGTGATTAAGACACCCAAGCCCAAGAAGGCTAAGGCTTCTTCAAAGAAGTCAGCTGTTGTGTCTGCCGCACCCTCAAGTACTGCTAAAAGGTCCAGGTCCAAGGCAAAGAAAGTGACGGTTGTTGAAGAAGAAGATAAAGAGTGGAGTGGAGGAGATAAGAAGGATGTTGGTGAGGAGATTGATAGAGTCACAATGTTCAGAAAGAGGACAATTCTGAAGAGAAAGTTATTGAAAGATCTCGAGGAACCTGGGATGCGATACCTATTGGACACACTAGATGTGCAGGGGTGGAAGGACATGGTCCTTCGAATGAAAGGAAGGCTGGCAAGGAATGAACTGGTGGAGTTTATGGGTAATGCAGTCATGAAAGATGGTAGGGTTACTTCCACAGTCAAGGGCATTCAGATAACTTTTGATGCAAGGGAACTGGGAGAGATTCTAAAAATACCTGTTGATGGCTACGATGATTACACTAGGCAAAGATGGCCTAGTCTTGATAGAATGGCCTCAGCTCTCAACATCACCAGATTCTTTTGTGAGAATGAGGAGGAAGTTGAGCCCTTGCCGGTGTTCAAGAGTGAAATGAGGCCCCAGCACAAGTTATTCTTTGAATTTGTGATCAAGTTCCTGCTGCCCAGACAACAAAGAAGGCATATCGCCAATTACATGGACCTCACCTTGATGGAGTATTTGTATAGGGGAAAGCAGATCAACTGGCCAGCTTTCATCATTCAACTCTTGGACAGAGTTGTAAATGGAACCAAAGTACATGTTATTCCTTATGGCTTTATTCTGACAACTGTACTTGCTCACTTTGATGTTCCTGTGAAGAAAGCTGAGATGGCTAATGCTAAGGATTATTTTGGGAAGAACACTTTGCTGACCTGTGATCATATTGTCAATGTTCCGGAAGATGAACCTGGTTCATCTAGGAAGCAGCCAGTCACTAGCAAAGTAAGGTCATTGGTGCATGAAAGAGAGATTAAGGATGAGGAGATCCTTAAATTCATGAGGTGGAAGCTAAGCGAGATGCTCTCAGAGTTGAACTAGAAAAGGAGAAGGAGAAAAATGAAGGTGTTGTTCACCAAATGTTGTCTCTCCTTCAAGCTAAGAACCCAACCTCATCTGCCCCTACCCAACCTTAGGATGTCTAGAGCCACCAAAACCCCATCTATGACCCAGTCCGAGATTTGTTATGTTTCTATTTCTACTCTGTTTTGCTCATGGTTATGATTGTTTTTTGTTTTTGACTGTATGGTGTTTGATTTTCAATCCTATCAATGAATTTTGATGTTTTGTTATTGACTTGTCTCAATTTCTTATTTAGCTTACATTTATTGGTTTCTTGTGATGATTAATCATGTTTTGCACCTGCAGTTTCCTCAAATGGCCATGAGTAATTGTTAATAACTCTGGTACGTTTATCATTTTGCAACTTTTCGATGATGCCAAAAGGGGGAAAAAATGTGTGCTTTTCAAATTTCAAACTGTTGTGATATTTATAACCTAATGAACCTAGTCTTTCTATGAGAAATGCTTAAAACCATACAAAGTGTTTGAAGATTGTACAGGGTTAAGCACAGGGTTTGTCATCATCAAAAAGGGGGAATTTGTTGACCCAAGTCACTGCATGGTTTTGAAGATTGACAAATGTCTACCAAGTTGAACCAGGTCCATCAGGCTATCATAGTGAAATAGACTCATTGGCACGCGAAGAGTCCATGCGTATGAGATAACATGTTATGTGAATTATCTGGGAACTAAGAGGTTGTCTCCTAAAGCGAAACGGTTGAAAATTGATAAGAGGTTAGAGTTTGAATTCAGCAAGGATAGTAACAAA
This sequence comes from Nicotiana undulata, assembly GCA_005239495.1. Lineage (NCBI taxonomy): Eukaryota > Viridiplantae > Streptophyta > Magnoliopsida > Solanales > Solanaceae > Nicotiana > Nicotiana undulata. The sequence continues at coordinate 23,569 of ML252397.1, forward strand.
GGAAGGAAGTTGAGTTTAATACAAACTCTTCCACCAAGGAAGAGTTGCATCAGAACTAAACAAGAACATCTCAACTACTGGCACTATATAATGTTGGAGTATTCCTACTGAAGAAGAGATCGCACAAAGGCAGAAGTGAAATAAGAATTGAAAGCAAAATTCCCAGAGATATTTTGCAAGCAAAATCCTTGTGCGACACAAAGGCTACTAACCAGCTAGAAGAACTAGTTTCATCTATTTATCTTTCGAGTCTAGTTGGTTGTAGTAGGTGATTTAATATTGTATCTTTTCAGCTTTCTTAGAAGCAATTGTAATAGGTACACACTGTTCAAGTTAGAGTTAACTTGAAGCTTGTCGCAATTAGCTAGAGGCTAGGTTATTAGAGTTAGTCCTAGGTTTACAAAAGAGTTTATTTTGTAAATGTTGTATGGCTCAGAGTTGTAGTGAAGAGTTTGTGAAAATCCTACTGAGGAGTAGGTTGTGGTTTTTTCACCTTTTGAGCCAGGTGTTTTCCACGTAAATATCTATGTGTTTTTACTTTACTGCATTTATTATTCCGCACCAGTAGAAGTTAGAATACTAAGAAGAACCAGGTTCCTCTACCAAGACAGCACTCGAAAAATTAGACACCACACAAATCACCCCCCCCCCCCCCCCCCCCCTCATCTTGTGTGGTGTTGAAGTATAAAACAACAGCAAGGCAGTGCAGCAGGGTCACCAGCCTATGAGTTCAGAACCAGCGGTCCGGCCACCTAGAGGTGGAGGACAGGCTGGCAGGGGTCGTCCTAGAGGTAGAGGCCAGAACAGGGGAGCCCAGTCAACTCCTATTCATTCCGGTGGAGGTCAGTCATCCGGTGCTCCAGCTAGATTCTATGCTTTCCCGGCCAGACCAGATGTAGTGGCCTCAGATGCGATGATCACAAGTATTATTTCAGTATGCGGTAGAGATGCATCGGTATTATTTGATCCAGGGTCCACTTATTCATATGTATCAGCCTTGTTTGCTCATTTCTTGGATATTCCTTGTGAGTCTTTTGGAAATCCTATTTATTTGTCCACTCCTGTGGAGATTCTATGGTGGTGGACCGAATATACCGATCCTGTGTGGTTACAGTTTGTGGGTTCGGACCAGAGCGGACCTCTTGTTGCTTGATATAGTTGATTTTGAGGTCATCCTGGGCATGGATTGGCTATCTCCCTATCATGACATTCTAGATTTCCAAGCCAAGACTGTTACTCTAGCCATGCCAGGGTTTCCGAGATTGGAGTGGAGAGGTTCCTTAGTTAGTGCAGCTAGTCGGGTTATTTCTTTCCTGAAGGCTCGACGTATGGTCGAGAAGGGTTGTTTGGCTTATCTTGCTTATGTGAGGGACACCACTGCCGAGTGTCCGACGATTGATTCAGTGCCGGTAGTGCGAGAGTTTGTTGATGTATTCCTTTCAGACTTTCCAAGCATGCCACCAGATCGTGATATTGATTTTTGCATTGACTTAGCTCCAGGAACCCAGCCTATCTCTATTCCCCCATACCGTATGACTTCGAAGGAATTGAAGGAATTGAAAGAACAACTTGAGGAGTTGTTGGCTAAGGGGTTTATCAGACCGAGTGTGTCGCCTTGGGGTACTCTAGTGTTATTTGTGAAGAAGAAGAAGGATGGGACTATGCGGATGTGTATTGACTACCGCTAGTTGAACAAGGTCACCATCAAGAACAAGTACCTATTTCCACGTATCGATGATTTGTTTGACCAGTTGTAGGGTGCTCGGGTGTTTTCTAAGATTAACTTGAGATCGGGGTACCATCAGCTGAAGATTCGGGACTCGGATGTTCCAATGACTGCCTTTTGTACGAGATATGGTCATTATGAGTTCCTGGTGATGTTCTTTGGCTAGACTAATACCCCAGCAGCATCTATGGATTTAATGAACAGGGTGTTCAGGCCTTATATTGATTCTTTTTTCATTGTCTTCATTGATGACATTCTTATTTACTCATGCAGCCTGGGAGAGCACGAGCAGCATTTGAGAGTGGTGCTCCATACTTTGCGAGAATAAAAGTTGTACGTTAAGTTCTCCAAGTGTGAGTTTTGGTTAGATTATGTGGCATTCTTGGAACACGTTGTATCCGGAGAAGGTATCAAGGTGGATCCTAAGAAGATTGAGGCAGTTCAGAGTTGGCCACGCCCTACTTCAGCTACAGAGATCAGGAGTTTCTTGGGGTTGGCATGTTATTATCGCTGATTTGTGGAGGGCTTTTCATCCATTACATCCCCTCTAACTAGATTGACCCAGAAGAATGCCTCATTCTGATGGTCTGACGAGTGTGAGGCAAGCTTTCAGAAGCTCAAGACAGCATTGACATCAGCACTGGTTCTTGTGTTGCCTTCCGGTTCTGAGATGTATACAGTTTATTGAGACGCTTCACATGTTGGTTTGGGATGTGTGTTGATGCACGAGGGGTGAGTTATTGCATATGCTTCACGTCAGCTGAAGGTTCATGAGAAGAATTATCATGTGCACGATCTGGAGTTGGCGGCGATTGTTCATGCTCTTAAGATTTGGAGGCACTACTTGTATGGGGTGCCTTGTGAGGTTTATACAGACCACTGCAGTTTGTAGCACTTGTTCAAGCAGAGGGATCTTAATTTGAGGCAGCGTAGGTGGCTTGAGTTGCTGAAGGATTATGACATCACCATTCTTTATCATCCGAGCAAGGCGAATGTCGTTGCAGATGCCTTAAGCAGGAAGGCAGAGAGTATGGGTAGCTTGTCTTTCATTTTAGCAGAGGAGAGACCTTTAGCGTTGGACAATCAATCCTTGGCTAGTCGCCTGGTGAGGTTGGACCTTTTAGAGCCCCGTCGAGTTCTTGCACATGTGGTTTCTCAGTCTTCATTATTGGGGGAGATCAAGGCTCTACAGTTTGATGATCCGCACTTGGTGGCTCTCCGGGAGACAGTGGTAAAGGGTGGCGCCAAGGAGGTTTCTATTGGCGAGGATGGAGTTCTGAGACTTCAGGGTTACTTATGTATCCCTAATGTTGACGGCCTGAGGGAGAGGATTCTAGGGGAGGCTCATAGTTCACGGTATTCTATTCATCCTGGTGCTACGAAGATATATCGTGACTTGAGGCAGCATTACTGGTGGAGGCGTATGAAGAAAGACATAGTGGGGTATGTGGCTAAGTATCTAAATTTCTAGCAGGTTAAGTATGAGCACCAGAGGCCAGGAGGCCTACTTCAGCAGATGCTTATACCTGAGTGGAAATGGGAGCGCATCACTATGGACTTCGTAGTTGGGTTACCTTGGACTCTGCGGAAGTTTGATGCGGTTTGGGTCATTGTGGACAGGTTGACCAAGTCGGCACATTTCATTCCAGTAGCTACTACTTATACTTCTGAGAGGTTGGCCTAGATCTACATTCGGGAGATAGTCCGGTTGCACGGTGTGCCTTTGTCCATTATATCAGATCGAGGTCCTCAGTTCACCTCGCACTTCTGGAGAGTAGTACAGAGTGAGTTAGGCACCCGGATAGAGCTCAGCACAGCATTCCACCCTCAGACCAACGGGCAGTCAGAGTAGACAATTCAGATATTGGAGGACATGCTCAGAGCATGTGTGATTGACTTTGGAGGGCAGTGGGACCAGTCTTGCCTTTGGCCGAGTTTGCTTATAATAACAGTTATCAGTCCAGCATTGATATGGCTCCATTTGAGGCTTTCTATGGTCGGCAATGTCGTTCTCCCATCGGGTGGTTTGAGCCTGATGAGGCTAAGCTATATGGCACCGACCTGGTGAAGGATGCCTTGGAGAAAGTAAAGTTGATTCAAGAGAGGCTTCGCACAGCACAATCCAGACATAAGAGTTACGCGGACCAGAAGGCGCCTAATGTATCATTCATGGAGGGCGATAAAGTTCTGTTGAAAGTCTCGCCGATGAAGGGTATCATGAGGTTTGGAAAGAAGGGAAAGCTAAGCCCAAGGTTTATAGGCCGAGGTGTTGAGGCGAGTTGGGGAGGTTGCTTATGAGCTCGCTTTACCTCCCAGTTTATCAGTAGTTCATCCGGTTTTTCATGTGTCCATGCTCTGGAGATACCACGCCGACTTCTCTCATGTGGTAGATTTCAGCACCATTCAGCTAGATGAGAGGTTGGGTTACGAGGAGGAGCCAGTTGCCATTATTGATAGGCAAGATCGCCAGTTGAGGTCCAAGAGGGTTTCCGCCATAAATATCCAGTGGAGGGGCCAACCAGTCGAGGAGGCAACTTGGGACTCCGAGGAGGACATGCGGAGCAGATATCCACACTTATTCAGCACTCCAGGTATGATTCTAGACCCGTTCGAGGACGAACGTTTGTTTAAGAGGTGGAGAATGTAACGATTCGACCGGTCGTTTTGCGTTCTAGAACCCCGTACCCCTAAATGAGACTTCCCGTAGTTTCTTTGACTGATTTATAACTTGCGGGGATGGTTGGTTCGAGGTTCGGGAGAGTTTGGAGTTGCATAGGAACACTTAATTCCTTAAGGTTGGCCTTAAAGGCCAAGTTTGACTTCGGTCAACATTTTTAGTAAACGACCTCGGAATCGAGATTCAAAGGTTCCGGTAGGTTCGTATGATGATTTTGGACTTGGGCATGTGTTCGGAACGGGTTTCGGATGACCCGAGAGCATTTCGGCGCCTAATAGTGAAATAAGGTTTCCTTAAGTTCAAACTTGAGGTTTGGAACGTGTTTTTGTGTTATCGAGGTCCAAACTGAATTTTGGGACCGGGAATAGTTCTGTTATGTCATTTATGACTTGCTTGCAAAATTTGGTGTCATTCCGAGTAGTATAGGTAGGTTCGGCGTATTGAAAGCGAATTCAAGAACTTAACATTCTTAAGTTTGATCCAATAGGTTTTGGGATATGATTTTTAGATTTAGCGTTGTTTCAAACATTTCGAAGGCTCAAGCGAGTCTGTATTATGCTTTAGGACTTGTTGGTATATTTGGACGCGGCCTCGGGTGGGCCCGGATGCCTTTCGGACATCGAGCGAGGCAAAAACCAACTTTAAAAGACTGCTGGTGCACCAGATCTGGTGCAACCGCACCTGCGGAGGACTAGCCGCAGGTGCGAGACGGCTTTTACGGTCCCAGCCTCGTCGGTGCAACCCCATGGGGAGTTTCCCAGTTCCGCAGGTGCGGACCCTTTTCCGCAGAAGCGGAGCCGCAGGTGCGACCACTTTCCCCCTTTCCATTTTCCGCAGATGCGAGACCGCGGTTGCGAGAAACCTGTAGGCAGTGAGGTCATCTTAAATGTGAGACTTAGCCCTTTTTGAACCATTTTTCATCATTTTGGACGATTTGGAGAGCTGGTGAAGAAGGGATTCGACCTAGGAATTGTAAGGTAAGTAATTCCTACCATGAAGGGAGTTTAATACTTGAATTCTTGGGTGGATTAACACCTTAAATTAGTAGAAATCATGGGTTTAGAATAAAACCTAGATTTTGATAAAAATGAGAATTTACCAAGAAATCGATTATGGAATCATACAAAAATTATATAATATTGATCCTTAGGCTATGGGTGATTGTTTTCTTTGATACTTTCCGAAATCCGAGCATATGGGCCTCGGGGTGTATTTTAGGATTTTACAATTTAGGTTGAAATAATCATTTAAGTAAGAGAATAATGGACTTTTGAGCATAGATTGATTTGTTAATGTGATGTTTGGCTAGCTTCGAGTTCTTGGGCGACGAATTTGGAGTTTCGGGCGCATTCTTGACCCGGAAAATAGACTTGACACGAGGTAAGTCTACTTTCTAACCTTGTAAGAGGGAATTGTCCCCATAGGTGAAATGAATGCTTTTGTGTTATTATTTGTGGGGACAACGTACGTACGAGGTGACGAGAGTCCGTGCGTAGTGACTATTCTTGTTATGTCCGGGTAGTTAGGTTCACACTATGCCTTGTGAATTTCATTAAAGTGAAATATATGCCTTGTGATTTCATTGTATGCAACTTTGTTTCAAGGAAACCTAGAACTTGGTGTTTTAAATGAATTGTTATTTTGGAAAGGATTTAAAGGAAAATGTTGTGTTGTGTATGACCGCTTCGCAAATTATATTCTGCGAGCGGAGTGATTCTTTCCCCTACTCTCATGGGAGCAAGTCGTACGCCACGGCAGGTTAATAGATGCATCTATGGTTCACGTCGTTCGACTCTTCGGCATAACACAGATATTATTATGTTGGCCTAGGCCACTTTTCCTCAACCCATTATGCGCGTGCTATTTGTTTGATATTTTCACGACTGTTAAACTGTCGAATATCCTGGAAAAATGAATTGAAATTTTGTATATTGGTGTTTCACCATGTAATTAGATTTTGTGGTTATTATTCGATATTTATTGCTTTACTACCCATGCTTAACTGTTATTCTCCTTAAACATTTACTTAAATATACTGTTTGGACCCTAGTAAGTGTCAAGTCGACCTCTTGTCACTACTTCTTCGAGATTAGACGGAATACTTACTGGGTACATATTATTTATGTACTCATGCTACTCTCTGTACTTAATTGTACAGGTCTTGAGGCAGGTGCATATGGGTATCAGTCCGGAGCTCGTTCCTGATTTATACCTAGTCGAGGCTTCATGGTGAGCTACTTCTCCTGACGACTCCCAGCAACACTTTGGAGCTATTCTTTTTTCCATTTCTGTCTATACTTACTCAGACAGTAGGACAAATTTTTATTCCTTTTGATATTATTATATTAGATGCATGTAGACTTCTGACACTAGTTCCTGGCACACACACTAGTAGACATTATTTTTGGGATGTAAATATTAATTTATGACTCTTATGGTTATCTCTGTTTAAAATTGCCTAAGTTACTCGCTTTTGCCTAATGTTTTAAATTTAAATCAAGTAAGTGATGGAAAATATTTTGGTAAATCAAATGGGACTCACTTGTAGATTGATGTTGGCTTGCCTGACTACGGTGTTGGGCGCCATCGCGACCTGGACTAGGATTCGGGTGGTGACAACTCTTTCCCCCCCCCCCCCCCCCCCCCCCTTGACATCCCACTCTCTTCACTCAACACAACCTCTCCTTTTTTCTGTCTTGGGATGTCAACATGCACTCCCTTACTTCTCTCATTCTTTTCTCTCTCGTATTTTTCCATGTTCTCTTTAACAGTCTTTTCGTCTTCACAAATTTGTGAGGGAGTCAAAGGCCCAAGAATGAGTTTCTTCCCGTTAACTTCAAAAGAGTACCTATTTGTTTCTATGCTATATGAAGCTCTTCTATAGACGTACCATGGTTTTCCCAACAAGATATGATAATTATTCATGAGAATCACATCACACCAGATATGATAAATATTCCATGTTCTTCAAGAAGAGGGGAATGATAGCATCCTCATACCTTCTAATAGAGAATAGTAATAACACTCTTTTATCTACCTTTACTCCTCTCAACATGTAGGGTTCAATATGCTCAACACCAAGCAAGTTCAATTTCTCAACCATATAAGTGTTAATAGAGTTATAGCCAAACTCTTTGTCAATTCTAAGGGCACAAGTAGCAGATATCACTTTAGCTCTTGTTTGAAAAAATAACTTTACCATTGTCTTCCTTCCATTCGGTATACTGTAAGTTCGACTTTTCAAGTTGTTGAGTCATAGCTCGACTCCTTTCACTATAAGTACCTGTTTGAAACATCTTAAACAAAGATTAGAAGAATTATGTATCTCTCGAATTTGGCTTTTTCCTTCTAATAAACTCATCTCTCTTGCCTTTTTCCACTCAAAACAACTCTTGGTCGTTAATATTTAAATCTATTAATAAACCTAGCAAGTCACAATCCTTTAGTGATAAGAATACGAAGTTAGAAAAGGAAAAGGAAAGTGGAAGACCAAACCTAGAAAGAATAGGAATTTGTTAGCTTTAAAAGAAAAAGAAAAGAATTTAGAAAATCCAAAACCCACAAGAATAAGGAAAGAAGTTACCTTAATCTTCAAGAACTAGGGTCCCCTCTTCTTGTTCCCTTACTTGACTTGGAAACCAAATAGTACTTGAATTCTAAAAATAATAATGAGCAATAAAACTTCTTTCTTTTTTTTGGCTGATTTTCATTTTATTTTATTTTTTTGCTCAAAAACATCCCAAGATTATCAAGATTGAAATCTTGATTAGCCTATGCTCTTATACCATTTGATAACAACACGATAGGGGTCCGAAAATTACTAAAGAAAATCAAGAAACGTGCGGAAACTAAAAGAAAAATAAAGAAACAAAAAAGGCAAAAAATTAAAGATAGATTGAATTCAAGAAAGAGTTTCTTGAATTCAAGAAAGAGCTTCCTGAATTCAAGAAGTCTATTCTTGAAGTTGAATCCTAACAACAACAATTAGATAACAAAGAACTAATCGCCTTTGGTTGAGACTTAAAAAGTAGATTGTGAAATCCGACCCTTTAGAATAACAAGAACAACAATAAGCCTAAACTTATAGACTTTCTTGAATACCTAGAAGTGATCTAAGATTTCGAAAAATGTTTAATCTTACCACCTTAAGTTGAGTCTTGAAGGTTGAAGAATAAATTCAAGAGTAGCCACACACAAGAGTGCAAGAAAAATCTCACAATATTTATTAATGTTGTCTATAATAATCTGTGTCTAAAAACAGATAAGACACCCCTTATATAGGTAGGAGGGGGTCATGAAATTGTACCTAAAAACTAAGGAAATAAAGTCCTAAACTACTTTGGACGACAAGTCCAACTACCTTAGGAAAAGGAAAATACTAGGAAGCAAAAATCAAGTCATTCTTGGAAAGTAATTCCAACAATCTTAGGAAAAGGAAAACATAACCTTAACTAACTAGGAAAGCAATAATTGCAGTACCCTAATATATGGAAATAAGTCTCAAACCAATCTTGGATAGAATCTTTAAAATCTTGAAGGAAATTGTCAAGCAACTTGGCACCAACTTGCACTCAACATCTAGCACGACTATTATACCCTTCTTGGACATCAAGTAAGTCTTTTTTATGCTATAAAAACGTATCTTTATGTAGTACTTCATGGGCTGCAAGTTTGGACACATTTTAGGTGCCAAATTGGTCCAACAGTGGCCTGATTTGGACCTTCTTCAGAGGATGTTTCTTGTAGGGGTGTGCATTCGATTTATCGATTCGATTTTGATCCTTATCGATAATTACTTATCGATTATCGATTTGTACATATGCTTATCGTTATCGTTTCAATAAGGTTTCGATTTTTTCGATTTCGATTTATCGATTTTTGGGGCTTATCGATTCAGTTATCAATTACACCAATAAGAAAATTTGTGAGATTTCACGGAAAGTATATCGCTATAAACACGCCTAACTAATATGGACAAAAAGAAGCTAAAATAAGACGAACGTCGTTTATAATATAAAAATTGTGTCAACAAGCACATGCAACGAAGCTAAAGTAAGGGATCAAATGTATGCCACCAACACTCCAACGGTATAAAAGAAAACAAAATACATCATCACGGCTAATTATGTTTTCCATTAATTTGAACTTCATTCCCTTGAGCTTTAAATATGATCATTCCTTAAATGTGGTATCCCTTGCTGAAAGTCCTAACCTTTATATCTGAAACAAATTAAGAAAAATATTAAGAATTTTGTAATACATCATATTCTTTTACAAGTATATTATTTAAAATGGAGAACTTACATAGCAGCTAACAAACTCTAGCAAACATCGTCGGTAGAATCTTCTTTGCCAAGATTAGTAAAATCTAATAAGAATATATATTAACAAGTCAAGCAATTAATATATTATTTAACTATCTTAAGCAATACAATAAAATTAATTAACCAAATCAAATTTACATGAGCTCTGAAGAGTTCACTATTATTTCCATGATCTATTATTTCCTTAATGTTAGTATTCTACCCAAATCAAATTTACATGTGCTCTGAAGAGTTCACTGATGATGCTCTCTTGAATACATTTTGTACTAAGGTTGATTCATTGTGGTGTCTGCAATTATTTAAAAAAAGTTTGGTTGCAGAGAACATTCTTAAGGATAAGTAGATCTTTAGAATTATTATGACATTACGTAATAAACAATAATGCACATGGTGATTATTTTTACTTGACAGGTAGTTATGCTTCTCATACGACATGGAGCAAATGTTGATGCTGAGGACAAGGAAGGCTACATTGTGCTTGGTCGAGCTTCTAATGATCTTCGCCCTGCACTGGTTGATGCTGCAAAGACAATGCTCGAAGGATGAACTCCACGACTTCATCGCCTATCAGAAAACTCAAGCCGAATCTGTAAAGCATTATATTGCATGGGAGGAAATCTGATTTGTTGTTCTGGCTAATTTATAGTATGGGTAGAGGAAATAATAGGGTTAGGGACTTAGGATAAAGGAAAGGGTATTATAGAATAAGAGTATATTTGTCTTTTTAGTATATCTTATCGGTTTATCGATAAACCGATAACCGAAGAGGACAAAATCGAAATCGAAATCGATAACTCGATAAGGAAAATTTCGAAATTGAAATCGAAATCGATAAACCGATAACAAATAATCGATTTGATTTATCGATAAACCGATTCGGATGCACACCCCTAGTTTCTTGGGATCTAATCCACCTCTTCTTGGACATGAATTTGAGCCATAAAATAACTATAACACCTATATAACTCATATCATTTATCCTTATGCTCTTCCTCCCAACTAACGACCTCTTTGATCACTCCTAAAGTCCAATAACCTTGTTTTGCAACTTTTTAGCTTGAGATCTTGTTAAAGGCCTTCTTTGAGATTCCAAAACTTCATCATTTTCCTTGAATAGATTTGAGCTTCCTAGGATGCTATCATTCAGGACCCTGTCCGAACATACCAACAAGTCTCTAAATATATTACAGACCTACTTGATGCCCCAAATCACATATAACAACATCAAAACGACAAAGCGTACCGCAGTACAAACTTAGACATTTTTAAATCTTTCAATTTCGAAAACTCGTATCGAACCATATCAATTCAACTCAGAATGAACTCAAATTTTGCACACAAGTCCAAAATGACATAACGAATCTATTCCAATTCACGGAACCACAATCTGAATCCTATATCCTCAAAGTCAACTCTCGGTCGGACTTGTGAACTTTCCAAACTTTCAAATTCCCAGTTTTCACTAATAAGCGTCGTAACCTTCTAGAAATATTCAAATGCCAATCTGGGCATGCGCCCCGGTCAAAAATCACCATCCGGACTTAATGGAACCATTAAAACTCCATTCTAGGGTATAATACATAAAAGTCAAACTTGGTTAACTCTTCCAACTTAAAGCTTCAAACATGAAATTCATTCTCCCAAATCGCTTCCGAAAAATTTGAAAATCAAAACCGACGATTCACACAAGTCATAATATATCATACAATGCTGCTCAAGACTTCAAATAGCTTAACGGAATGCAAATGCTCAAAACAATCGGCTGGGTCGTTACAATTAATTTATTCTTTATGTCGATAGTCTATCATAAATAACCTATTTACCTTCACAAGTATAGGGGTAAGGTTTGCGTACAGCTTATCCTACATAGACCCCACTTATGGATTTTTATTGTGCTTCTTATTGTTGTTGTTGAATGTCTTATATAGTACTCCTACTAACTTATTTCTTTTGTTGACTTTGAGAATTCAGATCATCTGCTGGGATTTTCACATGTGAAGAAAGTTTTATATTCTAAAGTTGAAATTTAATCTCTCTTTTTATGCACAAATACCCAGTTACTTTCTTTTAACAATATGATCATGATTTCTTTAATAAAAACATGAAATTTTTGGATAATTTTTTAATCTTATCGAGTAAGTCGATAACGATCGATAACTGACAACCTGATATCCGTTAACCGGTGTCTTATCGATTTAATTATCAATTTAGTATATTTATAAATCGATAATCGACATGCCGAACGGATATGATTCACAATCGAATCGAACCGAATGATACCCACCCTTAATTATCAGAGGTGGAAAAAGAAACAAAAAATGAAGGTCATATGGAAGCATTTGGGGAAATAATGTACTTCAGGAGATTTTATCACAATCCGTACATTTGCCCCAACCCTGACATATAAGACAAGTAAAACAGAAAGACCAAACAAATTTAAAAAATAGAAAGAAAAAGTATGTTGAAAGACTATTTTCTTTAATGTTATTCTTGATATTTGTAGGAGTGGGCGTTCAGACAGTTCGGGTTGAATATGAAAATTTCGGTTCAGATATTTGAATTTCGAATTGAATAAATGACAATCCAAATAAGTTCGGATTGGATCGAATTTTTTAAATTCGATTTTGGATTTGTCGGGTTGGATATTCTAGATTTTTTATTTTGAGCCTATAAGTTTAAATATTTCTTCTTCTTAGAAAAATGAACATCCACATATATTCATGATAAATTACCTAAAAGGTTCCTCATTCTCACTGCAATCATCCAAAAAAAGTATTGAAGTAATAAAATCATTATCCAGGAAATACAATAAAAATATTACTAAGGCCGATAAGAAGTAGAAATAGTAAACCAACTATGTCCAAATAAAAGGTATTCTTACAGTAACTTAGTAATTAGTATTAAATATATGAGATAGTATCTAATAGGTAAGGTATTTGACTTATTACCCCTGGTATATGGATAATGGACTAAATATAAAGTATAAAAATTTTAAATTTTCAGATATCCACAAATTTAAAGTACTAAATCCAAAATCTAGAAAAGCTAAAAACTAAATTCGAAATCCAATTCGTAATCTGAAAATCCAAACCAAAAATTCAAAAACTTCTTATTTCGGGTTTGCCCCGTCTATGCCCAACCCTAGATATTTGAGATGAAAAGTCAGCATTGCTCGGCCGTTTCTCTTTTATTATAAGTTTTCCAACCTCTTTTTAACAAATTTTATCGCAAAATTACAATTAAAAAAAACAATGAAAACGCTAGAAGGAGGGCTTGAACCTCCGACCTTGTGGTTAACAGCCACACGCTCTAACCAACTGAGCTATTCCAGCTTCGACGAAAGGGCAGCTGTATTATCTGTATATATTATTTCAATATAAGCAAATAGGCAAAGGAGCAACTTCTAACTTTCCTTCCAAAACAGTATTATACCGATAACGTACAGTTATGAGTGTATGTGTGGGTAAAGGACATCATGTTTTCTTTTGTAGAACATTTTGTTAATAATACTATTTTGAGTGATTCCAAATATGTTATCTCCCATCTCAATTTGACCATCTCTTCAGAAGAGTCACTAAAACAGTGAAAGAATTAAAAGTAGGAGATTCCAAATATGTTATCTCCCATCTCAATTTGACCATCAATCTCACAATTTGGAAACCAAGTTACATATAACAAAAAATGAAGTAGTACTAAATTTATAATTGTTGCAATTAAAAGTATTTTGCAACATGTAGAAGAAACCGTGTTCAAAAACAAATAGTTTGGCTTTCCAAATATTATTACTTTAAAGCAATCCACTCATCTCTAGGAGTAGACTTTTGTATGGGGTAAAATTAATAAATAACAGGTAGAACGTTCGTCGAGTTGTCACGTGGTAGTAAAAACATGTAGGGTATGAGGTTAGCAAACATCTAGTACCGGTTACGAGCGTCTGATCGGTGTTGTGCGAGCTCAGAAGACATCGGAACCGGAGACGAAAAGTTTGAAAGCAAGTCACCGATAAAAGAAGGCAGCATTAACGGAGCAGCCGTTATAAAAAATCTTAGTATTTACACTTAACCGTTATCCAGGTGTCAAAATGGGGTCCTTATTCACAATAAAGAGGAGCTTGATTTGGGGATCTTGTCTCCCTTAATCTAGCTATAAATAACGAATTTGTACTAAATATAAGGGCATGAAATATTTGTATGAAAAAAAGGCTAAACTTACTTGCTTTCTATTAACATCTTTTTTGCTCAATATATGTTCTTATACTTGCTACCGAAAAAGCATAATTTGAGGCACATTAAGTTATTTAATTTTGTTCTTTATCATTTTTTTTTTCCGGATCAATTTAATTCATGTGCCTATAAACCACATTACAAATTTAATTGTACCATTTTACGGATAAATAATTTGGCGTCCACCGTGGGGCCTAGATAATTGTGGTATTACTTTAATCCATTCATCTTTTACTAGTGCATTTTTATGTTTTTCTTTAGTAAAGCAAAAACAGATATGGCACCTAATGATGTCAACAACTCGCTCAATGTTGGAACAAACAACGTTAATGAGCATGAGGATAATTTCCGTGGTGGAAATTAGGAGGATGATTCTACTAGTGAAACCCGCAACGATGGGAATAAAGCGAGTCTGATTAAGGAAGAACAAAATACTCGGTTCTCAAGGAGTCCTACCCTTAAAGATATGGACGATGAACCCATTGACGGTACAGTGAAAGTCTTGAGAGCACAACAAAGGAAAATAATAAATCATCTCTCTATACAGGATCAGATAGTGACTGAGCTCCAGCAAACACTGTTGGCTGCCTCAAATAATTCCAATGGAGGAGTTCGATCACCTCCTAGAAAGCCTACAAATCAGACAGCGGAAAGAACTGGTAACATCACGTTAAGAGCGGAGTTCGGATTTAATGATAATCAACCAGGTGATGCAGGCAATGGATCCGAAAATGGTAACAACACAGATGATTGTAATGACCCGATCGGTCGTTTTGAGTAGTTGCACTTCGCTCGGTAGTCTACGGGCATGATTAGCTCTGTATAATGTATTATAACTTATGTCATTGGTTTTTTTTCAGGTTATTCGGAACCGATTTGGAAGGATGAATTTCATTGTTGAAGCTTTAAATTGGAAGAGTTGACCAAGTTTGACTTTTTGGGAATTTGATTCCGGAACAGAGTTTTGATGGTTTCGATAGGCCCGAATGGTGATTTTGGACTCGGGTGTATGCCCGGATTTGCATTTGGATGATTCTAGAAGGTTTCGGCACAAATTGGCGAGAATTGGAAATTTGAAGGTTTGGAAGTTCATAAATTTGACCGGATGTTGACTTTGAGGATATCTGATTCGGATTGTACTTCCGGGAATTGAAATATCTTTGTTATGTCATTTGGGACTTGTGTGCGAAATTTGGGTTCATTCTGGGTTGGTTTGCTATGTTTCTGCACGAGTTATGGAAGCTGAAAAGTTCAATGTTCATCAAGTGTGATTTGCGGTGCGATTTGTCGCTTTGTTGTTGTTATGTGTGATTTGAGGCCTCGAGTAGGTCCGTGTTGTGTTATGGGTGTGAACACCCAATTTTTGCCCCGCATGGAAATGACTCCTAAAAATATACCTAAAATAATTTTTATGAATTTTAGGAGTTTTTCTTTATTTAGTTGCATTCCATGCATGTTTAATACTTTAAAATTATATAAAAATCATAAAAATTATTACATTTTTATTTCATGCCATCTTAGGTTTAATTTGCACTTTTAGGGATCAATTACTTATCAAGTTGTAGAATTAATACATTAAAATTATAACTTGAAATACTTTAGTAATTTCATATGCATTTTTAGTTAAATTAATTTAGAAAAAGTAAGTAGTTCAATTTTGCAAAATTAAATTTGAATTACCACGTTTGACTATAAATGAGAATTTTTCACAAACCACTATTGTTTAGTGGTTATTAGCTAGTTGTAGCTACCATTTAATATATTACTTCCTATAGCTATGTTTTCAGTTATTTTATAGTGTATTCGATGTATTTAAGCTGTTGTATTCATGAATACAGTAGCAAAAGTCGGCGCGAAATATGGGGCTACAGCTGGATAGACGAATGTATGTGGGTGTATGTGACTGTATTCGACTGTATGTCGTAACGTAAACTGCGCAATTCCAGCTCTATTCAGATTTGTTTTAACGAAAAGTGTATAAATTAACCTAATAGACTCCTAATATAACTCAACTAACCCAATTACATCACCCATAATCGTTTTCTTACGCGAAATCTGAATTTTGTTTCTAAAACATTATGTACATCAAAACAGAGCATTCGCCGATAATCTGTTTCTTTCCTTTTCTGGTTTTTTTTTGTGTGTGCTTCTTTGTTCAACAAATAAAACAGAGACTTCATGATCTATTAAATAAAATAGAGATCATATACCAACTATATATTTAGTTGGTGTATTAAATCTGAATACATAATTACAATACGACTATTATATTAATTCATGATCTCTGAATACATATGAATACAATCTGAATACATAGTTGGTATATGATATCTGAATATTAAATATATGTATTCGAATACATCTGAATACAGATGAATACAATCTATTATATACATACGATATGATTGTATTTTAAAAAGATGTAATATTTCATTCATCAGAACTGATTCTTTTTTTTAATACATATAAATACAACTAAATACAAAACGACATTTTGTATCAGGGATTGTATATGATCTCTGAATATTAAATACATGTATTCAAATACCCTGTTAAAATACATATGAATACAACCGGTTAAATTAAAATGAATGCAGCATGTTGTATTCATATGAATGTAAGAAGTTGAATACAGATTAATACAATATGTTGAATACATATGAATACACTTGAATACATATTAATACAATCTGTTATACACATATGAAGGTCTAAATATGTATTGTATAAAGGTCTCACAGACTTCCTAATAAATGTAAATACATCTAAATATATATATATGAAGACAACCTGTACAATACATATGAATAAAACCTGTGGAAAATATGTGAATATAACCTGGTGAATACAGATAAATACAACCTAATGAATATAGATAAATACAACCTGTTGAAATACATATGAATACAACATGTTAAATTAATATGAATGCAACCTGTTGTATTCATATGAATGCAAGATGTTGAATACGGATTAATACAATATGTTGAATACATATGAATACAACTTGTTGAATACATATAAATACAACCTATTGTAACCATACAAACACAACCTGTTGATTACAGATGAATTCAGATGTACAAAAATATTGAATACATCGAGTGAATACTTGAAATGATCATATATAAACACTATTGATACAGTGAATAAAATGAAAACAAAATTTTTTTCTTAACTAAACACCATCTTTACCAAAACACTATCCAAAAAAATAGTATTCACAAAAACTACCATCCAAAACTACATTCACCTAAGACTACTTTAACATTATCTTAACCGACGTATCTGAATCCGTGATTTGTCTAATAATCTTTGAGGGTGCTTTCTCTCTGAAGCTGTAATTGCTGATACACTTGCAAATTCCAATTTCGCTTGAGTGATTTGCAAAGAGAAAGAGGGCCATTGAAATTGAGTACTTTGGTGGGTATACCTCTGGAAACCCTCTTGTGGGACGTTGAATCCGACATTGAAGAGAAAAACGAGAGCTTTCTGTTGAGTAAACAATAACAATGGTTATTGTTTAAGAAAACAAACAAACTACAAATTCCAAACGAAAATCTAAGAAGCTAAATACTTACCACAAGTACTTGTATCAAAATACAACCGAGATTTGAGAGAGAAATTGACGTGTTTAGTGAGAATGGGGAAGACCTAGGCGATGTGGGTGGAGATAATTTCAGTTGCAGAATCATGGTTTTGTGGGGAAAGAGAATAGAGTGTATCGAATTAGAGAGAGAGAGAGAGAGAACGTGGATAGAGAATTTTACCGGTAATTATGTAAGAAACAATCTGAAAAAGGAGAGAGAAAAATAATAATTAACGTATATAGTGGCTTAAGGGTAGGATGTAACCATAATTTGATATTTTTCTATAGAGAGTAAAAGGTAGCTATATAATATAATTTTTTTAATGGTATTTATTTAAAATAAATAGGGTATTAAGCTTTGCTATAGAGGGTAAAAATTCCAAAATAAATTGAAGGAAAATGGGGGCTTTTTTCTTAAAAATCGGATTGGTCAATTTTACATGGCCCAAAATTTTCCTAACCCGGACCAATCCAATGCCCCCTCTCTTTAAAACTAGAATTTGGCTAGACATTAAACCTAGACCTAATGAGATACAAAAAAAAAATAGACCTAAATTAGATCAGGAGACCCCCTAATCCCAGACTAGCATCGTCCCCCCCCCCC
>ML252397.1:41866-81087 GCA_005239495.1 Nicotiana undulata
ACCCCAACCTCACCCCCGACCCCCCCCCACCCCCCGACGCCACTCCTCCCCCCCCCCCCCCCCCCCCCGCTTCCTCCTCACCATCACGTCTTCAACAGACAGATTAGAGACACAAAATGAGACTCCCTACCTTTTTACAGAGAAAAACGACGCACCCTCCCTGAAAATCAGACGAGAGAGACCCCTCCTGGAAAAAAAAAACGGCGAGATTTCCGTCGTAAGCTGGCATATCTAGCGACTATGTTCAATTCTTCTCGGAGTTGACAATTCCGACGGTCGACATGTCTATGAAGCTTCAAACTAGAAATATTGATAAATTGCTCTTTTATACTTAAATAATCAGTTGTCGTTGTTGATTCAAGGGGGTCTTCTACACTATTTTTCTGGGTTTTTGAAAGCAATTTTTGAGCCATGAATTTTGTTGTTTCGGCTGTAATAAGTAGTTGAGATCCTCTTTGGTTTTCCACCTTTATTTGGTCTTAATTTCTTCTCCCCATGTTGTTTCGAGTGTCTCCTCTGCTCAAGATGTTCGATTTCAGGTTTGTCACTGGATTGCACATTGTATATTCACGGTCAAAAGTTTAATCAAAAGCCCAATTTCAGGTTTATTTTCTGATTCTTTCTCTCATCTTGTTTGTGGTGTGATTAAAATGTGGTAAGAGCCTTAAGATTACTAGTTTGGCTAATGTTTTCGATTTGGGTGTAAGGGTCAATTAGTGACTGATGTGAGTACATTATCTGCTATGTTTCACTCCGTTTCAACATTCTGAGGTGTTGTTTGATCTTTGCTCTTAGTTTTTGTATGATTCAATTTGAATTTGGCAAATAACATATTTAATTGGTGAGTAAGGATGGCTAAGTCACAATTTAGTTTTGAATTAATCTTTTATTTCTGATTTTGACTTTACAGCAAGACTACAATGATAGAGTTGGGCTTGTTTTTTTGCCAAGAAGTGATGCATGATATCCTGCGTTACTTTATGCATTTAAATCTGAATTTCTTGGTTTAGTATTAAATATTATATTTTTTTCCTATATAATATCATCATCTACCTGCCTTTAGGATGAATATCAATGTGTTGTCTGATTGAATCTCATTCTTCTTTTAGAAATTATGTACTGGTCCTCTCTCTTGGAGATATACTTCTCTTCTTAATTCGATTACTATTTGCATCGCTTTATTAGCTTCATAACGAGTGCCTGACACTCACTCAACTCCCTTCACAGCTAAGATATATGTTTAATATGTGTAGAAAGGATCTAAAACAAAAAATTTCTACACTTATCGATGATTATAGTCATGATTAATCAAATCGTCCAATTGATAAAAATAGAAAGTTTGTGTAATAAGCTAAATTGAGTTACTTTAATTGATGGAATGTTCATTTACCAGGTTAACAAAACTAAAGTTTGAATTCTTTTTTTATCGTGATTTACCTTACCGTGATTGAGAAATGAAGCCATTGATTCGCATTTACCACATTTGAGACTGAGCTATCTGTGAAATAACTCATGAACTCGTAGTTTTGCTTCAAATAAGAAATTAAATCATCGTGGCCATAGTCATGATTACGTAATCTACACTCGGGTTTGCAACTCATGCTACCCGACCACAACTTCAAACTATGTTAAAATTAATACGTTATAAATTGCGGGTGCATTTCATGTAGGCCGTTTACAATGTGCCAAAAAACGACAAGGGCATGCCATCATGACTTATTTCAGAATGATCCATAAAAGTATTAAAAGCGGCTAAAAAGTAAAAGGGCTAAAATACACAATATGTTAAAATATGTAAAGATGATTAGGCCAAATATCAATAGTTAAGCGACCGTGCTAGAACCACGAAACTCGGAAAAGCATAACACCTTCTCCCAGGTTAACAGAATTTCTAACCCGGAGTTCTGGTTCGTAGACATTTTTAAACAGAGTCAAAAATTTCCTCGGTTTGGGATTTTAATATACACTGTAAAAAAATCCGGGTGGAGACTCTGAAAATCAACAAATAATTTCCAAAATCGATTATGTCACTTAAATTGGAAAAACTCCCTTATCCCCACCCTTACCGGTGAAAAAGGAGGTGTGACAGCTCTGGCGACTCTGCTGGGGAAAGAACCCAAAATTTCTGGTTCAGAGTTCAGAATTCGAGCTTAGAATAACTGTTATACTTGGCTTTCATTATTATTTGATTTTTACATGATTTGAACCTAATGTGTTAAATACCGCTTTTTACCGCTTTGATATTATTTGAACTGTGTATAAATTATACTGAAACCCTCTTCTCTCTGAGTCTTCTAAATTATCTGGGAAGTGTGCACTTCGTGTGACTTCTTTTCTGTTAGAGTCATATCCAAAATTTTGAACGAGGTTCGGACAAGTTGCAAAGCCGGTGAAGCTTCTGTATTCCCGGTACGCTGCCCCCCTCCCCCCCCCCCCCCCCCCCCCCCCCAGCCGGCTCGAGATGTCTGCTCGGGTAAGCCAGGTCTAGAATAATAAACCCCAAGATTTAAACTTAGAATAAGCCTCATGACGGATCTCTAGTAGGTGCGTCTGTTTGCATCACGTGCATTTGACTTAGGGGACTAAACACAGGGGTTGGGTCCATCTAGGACAGGTATACCCGAAATAAAAGACCATCCTGATGCATCTTACCTGCTATGTGTACATTATTTGTTTCGGTTTGTTTGTTGACCGGCTAAAGAAAGAAATAACGGAAAAACCAAGAGTGGGAGTTAGGTATTCGAAATCTGAAACTCTGTCTAAAAAAGGGAAAGAAAATAAGTGAATGTTTTCAAAAATTATGTTTTCCCGGTTCTGCCAAAACAGGCAGAACTACGCGGGTCTAATTCTCACCGGATGTGAGATACATAGACAAAAACTCATCGGTTCCGGCCCCCAATATTAAAAAAATCCAAAAAAATATTTTCCTTTAATTCCTTCTTTAGGAGTATTTTTTAGGAAATTCCAAACAAATAAAAGATTAAAAAAAATAAAAGTTTTAGAACCCATAAATATTTTTTCATTTAAAAAAAAAAAAATCAAAATACCAAAAAATATATTCTACCTTTTTATTTTCCACAAATTTCAAAAACAAAAATCTCAAAAAAAATTCCTTCTTCCTTCTTTAGAAATGTCTTTCTTTGAGACCCAATTTCCAAAAATTCCAAAAAAAAAAATTCCTTTTTCCTTCCTTAAAATCCCAAACAAATAAAAAAAGGGAAGAGATGTTCCTTTTTTTTTAAAACCAAAAATATTTTCCTTCTTTTGAAGTCTTTCATTCAAAACAAACAAAAACAAAAGTAAAATAATCAATCAATTCCAAAAAGATATATTTTTTCCTTCGTCAGGAGTATTTCTCCCAACAAAAAAAAAGACCAAAAAAAAAACTCCAAAAAAAGAAAGAATTCTTTTTTTCTTTAGAAATCTTATTTCGCAAATGTCATAAAAATTTGAAAGTTGAAGTCCAAAGGTATTTTCACTTTTGTCCAATATTTTCGCTTTCGAAAATTATAAAGAAAACTTGAAATAATTAAAATATTTTCTTTGTAGAAGTCTTTAAAAAAAAAAAAAACAAATCCAATAAAAATCCAAAAAGAAAAAAAAAATATTTTTCTAAACCTTTTTAGAAGTCTTTTTCTCACAAATGCAAAAAAAAAAATTCGAAATTCAAAAATCCAAAAAGCATTTTTCTTCTTTTGTAGAAGTCATTCTTCCGAAAATTCCAAAAAAATCAGAAAAAATCAAAATAAAAACAAAAACCAAAAATATTTCCCTTCTTCCTTAGAAGTTTTTCTTTCAAAAAATAAAAAGAAAAAAATGAAATTTTCAAAAAATATATATTCTATTTTTTCATTAGAAGTCTTTCTTTCAAAAACAAGAAAAAAAAAACAAAGAAACAAGAAAATAAATCAAATCCAAAAACATTCTCTTTCCTCTTAAAAAAAAGACAAAACGATTGAAAATTCAACAAAAATATTTTCTTTTTATTTTGAAATTTCCAAAGTTCAAAACGAAGAGCGAAAATAACAAAAAGAGAAAGGAAAAAAATCGAGATATGAAAATTCAAAATAATGAGAGATAAAATTAGAAAGAGACATTTAAAGGTCGGGATGAAACACAGTGCGCAGGCCAAAATCATATCCTCAGCACCCGCAATATGAGTCTCACATGGGTCAACAAAGAATTATGAGAAACCCCGAGCAGGAAGAAATGGCTCGGAAGATGAGAAGCCTAGAGCAAAGCTTAAAGAACATACAGGGTTTGAGTGGTCAAAAGAGTCTCTCCTACTCCGATCTATGCATGTTTCCACATGTTCACCTGCCAGTTGGTTTCAAAACGCCAAAGTTTGAAAAATAAGACGGGCACGGAGACCCGATTTTCCACTTGAAACGATATTGTAACCAGTTGAGGGGTGCTGGTGGAAAAGAAGAGTTGCTAATGGCCTACTTTGGAGAAAGATTCACCGGAATCTCTTCTGAATGGTATATGGATCAAGAAATTATCCATTGGCATGTGTGGGACGCTTTGGCCCGAGACTTTGTCCGCCAATTCCAGTATAATGTGGACATCGCTCCTGATAGGAACTCTTTATCTAATTTGAAGAAGAAAACTGCGAAAAGCTTTCGGGAATATGCTGTCAAATGGCGTGAGCAAGCTGCCAGGGTAAAGCCTCCAATGGACGAAGCAGAAATGGTTACGGTCTTCCTACAGGCCCAAGAGGCGGATTACTTCCAAAATATGATGTCTGCTATGGGTGGACCGTTCGCCGAGGCTATCAAAATTGGGGAGATGGTCGAGAATGGTTTGAAAATAGGCTGAATCTTGAGTCAAATTGCATTTAAGGCTACATCACAGGCCGTTCAGAATGGGTCAAGGGGTTTGATGAACAGAAACGAAAGAGAAGAAGGAGCCATGATGGCTTCGAGTTCGAAGGGGGCTCGCAGGACATTCAACCAACCATATATGCTTCCCAAGGTCCCACAACATTGTGATCCCTATCAAGATGTTGTTGCTTATGCCGTGGCACCGCCTCCATATGCGGTGATGAACGTGCAATCTTTCGCGGGGCCACAAAACTATACCCAAAACTGAGCTCCACTTCCCAGAAATGCCATCCTTACCATGCTCCATATAATCCCCAATCAAATGTTTCCCAATACAATCCTCGCCCAAGAGAGCCTTTCAAAAATAATCAGTTCACCCCTATTGGTGAATCATACTCTAGCTTGTTCCAAAAGTTGGCCAGGACAGGTCTGCTGCAGCCAGTGACCCCGAACCGGCCAAACCCCGAGTCCCCCTCGCACCGGGATGATGCTAGATGTGAATACCACTCTGGAGCAGTCGGGCATGACATTGAAGATTGTTGAACTCTTAAAAGAGTTGTGGAAGACCTCATCGAGGTCCAAGCAATAGTGCCTAGGGATGAAGAAGACCCTAATGTGATGAACAATCCCCTGCCTGCTCACACTGGGCCAATAGTCGGATGAATTTGTGAATATGAAGAATGTGATCTGGCACTGAAAGCCATCGCAGCCATTGCCGAGACAGAAGAAAAGCCAAAAAAAGGTCGCCAAGCCTGAAAGTTCCTGCCATCAGATGCGAGTCTCGGTAGCCATTCTTGCTATCCTTTCTGCGTCTCGATTATCTCAGGGTGTGACCCGAATTTTTTACTTTATTGTCTTACTTTCCAATGTAAACCCTTCTATCTTTAAACTTCAAAACAGAAAAAAATCAAAAGAAAAAAAAATCAAATGGAATTAATATTTCATTTCCCAAGAATATCTCTTTTCTTAATCTTGTCTTTTTCTTCTTACTCGACGGTCAGTTCTGTTCAAATGCATATTTCGATAACATGACATGCTTGTGGACTTTATGCCCAGATCCTAAAACGCTGTCAAACTTCACAATAATGAATCAAGAATCAAAATGCAAATGAAGTTAGATTAAGGAAATAAAACAGTAATCAGAACAACCAAAGGAAAATTGGTTCAGATCCTAAAGGTTCATACATTACTACAAGAGTACTGTCAAAAGAGGGCGTTTGTACTTGGGAT
The DNA here is from genome assembly GCA_005239495.1 of Nicotiana undulata. Taxonomy (NCBI): domain Eukaryota; kingdom Viridiplantae; phylum Streptophyta; class Magnoliopsida; order Solanales; family Solanaceae; genus Nicotiana; species Nicotiana undulata. Next base: position 47,920 of record ML252397.1, read on the forward strand.
ACATCAACGAAAATGTCCCTGAACAACTGTCAACGCAGGTGCAGTCAAAAGATCTTAAAACGCTGTCAGACTTCGAAATAATGAATCAAGAATCAGAATGCAAATTAAGTTAGGTCAAGGAAATAAAACAATGAATTGGAACAGCCAAAGGAAAACTGGTTCAGATTGGAAAGGTCCATGCATTGCATCCAGAGAACTGCCAAAAGAGTGCGTTGTACTTGGGGCTCGAAGAAAATGTCTCTGAAACAACTATCAACGCAGGTGCAGTCAAAGGGTACTATGTTTGATCCTCCATATATTTTCAAATGTTCTCCGGTTGGGATGACAAAGGCTTTCATTCTGCTACCCAAACACCATTAACCCTTTTGCAAACCCTTTGAGCCGGTTACTCTTCTTTGATTACCCTCTTTGGAACCCGAAAGTGTTTTTGAAAGAAAAACAAAATCAAAAACAAAAAGATAAAAAGAAAATGAAATGAAAAAAGGGAGAACAAGGAAAGCAAAAGAAAGAGAAAACAAAACAAAACAAAAATCAAAACAAAAACAAAAGTTCCCTGAACTACGTTCGACTTGATTCCAAAAGGATATGTAGGCAGCCTCTCTTTGGGGTTTAGTCACACCAAAATAAAATTCTACATTTCCCCAAGAGTTTAAGCTGGGCAAATGTTATGATATGTTCGGCGATGTTTTCGCCTGAAAGGTTACAAAGTTGTAATTCAATACAAATGTTTTTCACCAAAATCAAGTCCTTCTGATCGATCGATAAAGATGTCTAAAATTGGAGGATACAATTGTTCGGATCAGATACTAGCAAATGAGAGAAATAAAACGAGAGAGTCTTATCGGTGAAAACCCACACGGGCACCGTGAGGTGATGGTAAGCAGATAAATTGAAAATGAGAGAGTCTTGTGAGTGAAAACTCGCAAAGAGCACTACAAGGCGATGGTGAGAAGGGAAATGAGAGAGGTCAGTGGTGAAAACCCGCAAAGGGCACCACTGATCGAAAAAGGATGATGGGTCACTAACATGGACACAGTCTGGGGCAAGGTTTCTCAATCTCGAGGTAATAGTTGTGATAAATTTCTGAGAGCCGGACGGTTTACACGGATTAGGCATCCAGTCCAAAAGGCATGTCATGTTCATTTAAGTCTGCATGTACTCCAGATAAGTCCTTCTTTCCTTTTCCCGAAAGAGATACCTCTTATTTAAGTTCATTGTCCATTCTATCATTTATTTTTATTTTTAATCCCTTTCGGTCTAACTCTGTTCCGAAACTAAGACAAAGAAAGGATGGCAAGACTGATTTACAGGGTTCTCATTTGATACGGGCTAGTATGCAAAAGGCACCCAGCCTCGTCAGGGGCATCAAGTCGACCTCAACTAGCTATAGAGGCCGATGCTTCAAACTCAATTCCTTGAAAGGAGAAAATCAAATTGAAGTGCCTATAAAGGCGAATGAAGTTGAAAGGTTGAGTCCCACGTGGCTAACCATCTCAGAAAAATTTGAAAAGCCAAAATACTCCAAATGCTCAGAAATCAAAGTTGGAACAAAAGATAAAACTTAATAGGCCGATAAAGGAAAAATAAAACTGGAAAGGTTAAGTCCCACGCGACTAGCCGTTACAGCAAAGTTCGAGGAGCCAAACTCTCACCAATGCTCCGAAAGTCCAAAGCAAAACAAGTCAAAAGTGAAAAACTTACAAAGGCAAAATAAAGTCAAAAAGGTTGGGTCCCACGTGACCGATCGCCATGGTAAAATCTGGAAATCCAGGGTCCCCGAGTTTAGAAATAAAACCAAATCCCCAGCAAGCAAGCAAGCGGTCGATATCTTCGTCAAAGGGGCCGAGATCAAGCAAGTTGAAAAAATCAAGGACGCAAAACCAACCACCGTTTCAAACTGACAATTGTTCTTTGTTTGAAGGAAACAGGTACAACTCGAGAGCAACCTTGCAAGAAGCAGGTGCAACCAAAGAAATGCGCAAGGTCTAGAAGCGTCTCTGTAGCAACAATTCCAAAAAGGGAAGTCTCCTCTAAAAAAAGAAATCTTTCCCGCATTTACTCATTCTCTGAAAATAAAATGAAAAAAAAAAAAAGAAGAAAAAGAAGAAGCAATGATGTTGAAAACAATTCAAACCTAAAGTAGTATAGGGCCTCCAATCCCTAGCTACACTTTTTCCAACATAGGGGTCCAACTCCCTAGTAGACACTAACATAACTTGGTGACCTTTTTCCTGGCAACAACATAACCTGTTGAACCTTTTCGGACACCAGCATAACCTGGTGATCCTTTTCCTGACAACAGCATAACCTGTTGATCTTCCCTAGACGCCAACATAACCTGGTGATCTTTTTCTTGACAACAGCATAACCTGTTAATCTTTCCCAGACGACAGCATAACCTGGTGATCTCTTTCCCTGGCAACAGCATAACCTGTTGACCTTTTCCAGACGCCGGCATAACCTGGTGGTGTTTTTCTGGCAACAACATAACCTGTTGACCTTTTCCAGACACCAACATAACCTGGTGAACTCTTTTCCTGGCAACATCATAACCTGTTGACCTTTTTCAGACGCCACCATAACCTGGTGATCTATTCTTGACAACAGCATAACCTGTTGATCCTTCCCCAGACGCCAGCATAACCTGGTGATCTTTTCCTGAAAACATCATAACATTTCGTTTTCCCAACACCAGCATAACCTGGTGATCTTTTCCCAACACCGGCATAACCTGGTGATCTTTTTCTGACAACAGCACAACATGTTGATCTTCACCCGACACCAACATAGCCTGGTGATCTTTGTCTGACAACAGCATAACCTGTTGATCTTCTCCCGACACCAGCATAACCTAGAAATCTTTTCCTGGCAACAACATAACTTGTTGACCTTTTCCAGCCACCAGCATAACTTGGTGATCTTCTTCTTGATAACAGCATAACCTGTTGCCACTTTTCCAGACACCAGCGTAACCTAGTGATCTTCTTCTAGACAACAGCATAACCTGTTGATCCTTCCCCAGACGCCAACATAACCTGGTGATCTTTTCCTGACAACAGCATAACATGTTGATCTTTTCCCGACACCGACATAACCTGGCGATCTTTTCTTGACGACATCATAACCTGTCGATCTTTTCCAATATAGGGTCTCCAATCCCTAGTTGATTTTACTTTTAGACATAGGGTATATCCACCCCCTAATCTACATTCACTCTGGTTACACCATTCCCGCCTTTTTTATTGCTTTCAATAATGAATTAGTATAGAGTTTTGTTACAATAACTCACGAAATTTTCCTAGTGAAAATTGGTGCAGAAAAACTTCGTTCGTTTGTTTTGATGCCTGAGCAGTTTATACCTCGAGGCACATGGTTCGAGACGACCAAAAGAAGAAGTTGAGATCCAGAATAAAAGAAAAGAAGGAAAAGATAAGGCCAAACCCAAAGTACAGATGCGGAAAAGATATGGACTACTCAAGACAGAATGAAGTCACAAGCTATGCATGTTCCTTCTTGATCCGAAAAAGCTGAAGAAGATTGAACAAACACATACAGCTAACAAGCATCAAGATTTAGATCAGAGTCTGCGAGAAGAAACAACCAAGACTCAAGATCAAGCTTCAGAAGACCTGTAGATAGGAATCTTGTAACTCGTAGCTGATAGGTTTAGTTTAGCCTTTTTCATTTTGATTTTGGTGTAATAAGGTGCTCAGCGAGCAGTAAGCAGCAGCAACAGTAGTGAAATCACAGCCTCCTGGTAGTCCCAGCTACCAAAACTTCCAGAACTACACTGACCTGATTCCTTTATAGCCAAGGATATGTAGGCAACCTCCGAAGTGTAACGACCTGACCGGTCGTTTTCCGTATTCGGACCTCGTTCCCTTAAATAAGACTTTTTGTAGCGGATTATCGTGATTTGTGACTTGCGGGGATTGGTGGTTCGGGATTTGGAAGTGTTTAGAATAGTATAGGAACACTTGGTTCCTTAAGGTTGGCTTATAAAGCCAAGTTTGACTTCGGTCAACATTTAGAGTAAACGACCTCAGAATCGAGTTTCGACGATTCCGATAGCTTTGTATGATGATTTTGGACTTGTACGTATGTCTGGAATGGGTTTTGGATGACCCGGGAGCGTTTCGACGCCAAATAGCGAAATAGAGTTTCCTTAAGTTTGAAATTTGGTTTGGAACGTGATTTTATGTTATCGAGGTCCGAACGGAATTCCAAGACCGGGAATAGTTCCGTTATGTCATTCATGACTTGCCTGCCAAATTTGGTGTCATTCCGAGTGGTATAGGTCGGTTCGGCGCATTGAAACCGAATTCAAGAACTTAGAAATTCTTAAGTTTGATTCTAGGGGTTTTGAGGGGTGATTTTGAAATTTAGCGTTGTTTTGGGTGTTCCAGAGGCTCGAGCGAGTCCGTATTATGATTTAGGACTTATTGGTATATTTGGACGGGGTCTCAGGTGGGCCCAGGTTCCTCACGAACCCCACACGAGGCCAAAAACTAGCTGAAAATGCAGCTAGTGCACTTGATATGGTGTGACCGCAGATGCGGTTGCCCAGCCGCAGGTGCGGGACCGCTCCTGCGGTCCCAGCCTCGCACGTGCGGTCTCCAGATCTGCAGGTGCGGGCCCAATCTTTCCTGTCCAACTCCGCAGGTGCAAGCCCAGCTCGCAGGCGCGAGACCGCAGGTGCGGTCCTCGAGCCGCAGGTGCGAGATCACTGAAGGCAGTGATTTCATTTAATACGGGATTTGGCTATTTTTCACCATTTCTTCTCCTCCATATGCAAATTTGAGAGCTTTCAAGAGGGTATTCGGCCTAGCTACTAAGAGGTAAGTAATTTCCATTTAAATGTTGGTTTATTACATAAAAACTTAGGTAGATTAACATCTAATTAGTGGAAATCAAAGGGGTTAGAGTGAAAACCTAGGGTTGATGAACTTTAGGGAATTTCACCACTTTTCTACCATGAAATCATACAAAAATTATATATTATTGATCCTTAGGCTATGAGTGAGTGTTATCTTCGAACATTTCCGGAATCCGAGCATGTGGGCCCGGGAGTGTATTTTGGGATTTCTTCAAGAATAGTGAATTTACTAAATAAGTAGGAGAATTTCCATACTTTGAGGATGCATTGACATATTTATTCATCATTTGACTAGTTTCGATTCCTCGGGGTGTAAGATTTGGAGTTTCGAGCGCGTTCTTGACTGGGAAGTAAATTCTGCGCGAGGTGAGTCTCCTTTCCAACCTTGTAAGAGGGAATTGTCTCCATAGGTAAATGTAAACTATTGAATTGTCCTTATTTGCGGGGGCTACGTACGCGCAAGGTGACGAGTGTCCGTGCGTAGCTACTACTCTGTTGTGTCGGGTAGAAGTTAGGATTTCACAAGCATGCTTTTATGTGCCTTACCTGTATCCTTACATGTGTTCCTGTTTGCTTATTATCCTTGAAATTGACATGAGAATTTCGGAAGCTATGTGTAAGTTTAAGTGCTTAAATATCTGAATTTAAGAATAATCCATGATAAATTCCTGAATTTCCTGACAAATTCTGTGTATGTCTACGAGCACCCGTGTCGTATGTATGATTCGTGAGTGGGGGGCCCTATATTTATGTCAACCGCATCGCATGATCGATTCGTGAGCGGGGAAATGGATGCATATATGGTTCGTGCCGCTCGACCCTCGGCAGTGCACATTTATTTTCGCGTCGCTTCGGCCGTACGCTTCGGCATATTATGTGCTATGTATTTGACTGAGAGTCTTGTTATTATTAAATAAATTACCCCACATGTAAGGGGAACTCGAGACTTTTGCGGTAATTATTGTTTGACTCATGAGAATAAATTGCAGTTTTATATAATTGATACTTCATGCCTTAGTGATTTTTCATGACTACTTTCTGTCTAGCCTTACTTATCCATGTTATTGGTTATTGACCCTAGTAAGTATCACGTCTACCTCTCGTCACTACTTCTTCGAGTTTAGACGGGATACTCACTGGGTACATATTTGTTTATATGTACTCATGCTACACTTCTGTACTTAATTGTACAGGTTCTGAGGCTGTTGCACCTGGTCACTATTCCGGTGTCCGTCACTGAGAGATCCATCTGGATTAGACTACAAGGTGAGCTGCTCTTCCTGGCGTTCCTCAGCAGCACTGTGGAGTTTCCATTATTGTTGGATATTCTATCTACCCTTCCAGGCAGTTGTACACCTATTTTGTTTATTTTGTATATTTCACTAGTCGTCTGTAGACTTGTGACACTAGGTCTTGGCACACATAGTTGATTTACTAGTATTATGTTACTCTATTTTATGCTGGCAAATGATTTTTCAGTTACTTTAAATCCATTTGCCTCACTTCCTCACTTTCATTTAAGGACTGCTTAAATTAAAACTGGACAAGTATTTGAACATCTCATTAATTTAAGTAATTTCGTAGCAAACTAGTGTTGGCTTGCCTAACTTCTGTGTTGGGCGCCATCACGACCTAAATAGGAATTTGGGTCGTGAAAACATGGTATCAGAGCTCTAGGTTCACATAGGTCTCACAAGTCACATGCAAACCTAGTAGAGTCTTACGGATCGATACGGAGATGTCTGTATCTATCTTCGGGAGGCTATAGGGTGTTAGGAAAATCTCTCTTTATTCTTATTCTATCGTGCAGTCGATGGTCTTACTAAATCTCATTCTTCTACTATCTCACAGATGGTGAGGACTCGTGCAGCTGATACTCCAGGCCCGGGAGATGCCGCTACTCCCGTAGTCCGAGGCCGTGGCAGAGGCCGGGGGAGGGCATCGACCCGAGGTAGAGGACGGGGGCATCCCAGAGTTACTCCATTAGCATCCCCATAGGATCCTATCCCTGAGGAGCAGGGTGAGGTTCCCTCAGTAGATCCAGCTCCGATGGATTTCATGACTGCACCAGGCTTCCAGGAGGTCATGGGCCGTATGATGCGGTTCATGGATACTATAACCTAGGCTGGTTTATTTCCAGCGGATCCTGCTACATCTCAGGCGGGAGGGGGAGTTCAGACCCCTACCACCCAGGCCGTAGGTCATGCAGCGGCAATATATCAGACTTCGGGTACTTTGCCCGTGGGTGGAGCACAGCCAGCAGTAGCACCTGAGCTTAGACCAGCCGCGGACGGCGATACGCAGAAGTTACTTGATAGATGGACTCTATTGCACCCTCCTGTCTTCGGAGGTGAGAGGCGCGAGGATGCCCAGGACTTTATTGATAGATGCAGGGACAAACTGCACAACATGAGGATTTTGGAGTCCCACGGAGTTGATTTCACTACTTTTCAGCTAGAGGGCAAGGCCCGCAGGTGGTGGTAGTCATTCATCCTGGATAGGCCAGCAGGTTCCCTTCCTCTCTCATGGTAGCAGTTCACTCAACTGTTGCTGGACAAGTATATTCCACCCTCCGAGAGGGAAGAGCTGTGGTATCAGTTTGAGTAACTAGAGCAGGGGCAAATGACAGTGACGGATTACGAGACCAGGTTTTCAGAGTTGTCCCGTCATGCCCTCATGATTCTTCCTACAGAGGCTGAGAGTGCGGAGATACGTAGCTGGGTTGCACTCATGTATTAGGGCCAACATGGCCCGAGAGGTGGAGATGGGTACTCCTTATCAGCTTGTGGTCGAGATAGCTCGCCGTATTGAGGGTTACCGATCGAGGGGCAGAGAGTAGGGTCAGCCGGACAAGAGAGTTAGATTTTCTGGAGATTTCCTAGGTGCCCCAGGCAGGGGCAGGGGTCAGTTCAGCAGAGGACGGCCTAGCAGGCCTCCGTATTCAGCTCCTCCACCACCTCCCCGTGGTGCTCCAGTGAGGCCTTACTTCAGTTCCATGTCGGAGAGTTCTTACCACCCACCAGCCATTCAGGGTTCCTCCGGCGGGTATCCAGGTCACCAGGGTTCTCCCAGTACCTACTTTAGTGCTATGCTAGAGGTTTCTCACCGTCCCCCAGCTATTCAGGGTTCTTTTTCTTCAGGGCAACAGGCCATGCCTCTAGTGAGATGCTATGAGTGTGGGGATTCATGCCACATGAGGAGGACTTGTCCCAGACTTCTGGGCAAGGCTATTCAGTAGAGTTACCAGCCCACATACCCATAACCGGTGCCCCGTCCACCTAGAGGTGGAGGACAGGCTGGTAGAGGTCGTCCTAGAGGTGGAGGCCAGTCAGGGGGAGCTCAGTTAGCTCCTATTCAGTCCAGCGGAGGTCCGTCTTCAGGTACTCCAGCCAGATTCTATGCTATTTCGGCCCGAGTAGATGCAGTGGCCTCAGACGCCGTGATTACAAGTACTATTTCAGTATGTGGTAGGGAATCATTAGTGCTATTTGATCCAGGATCTACTTATTCATATGCGTCAGCCTTATTTGCTTGTTCTCTGGATGTTCCTCGTGAGTCCTTGGCTTCTCCTATGTATGTATCCACTCCCGTGGTTGATTCTGTAGTGGTAGACCAGGTTTATCGGTCTTGTGTGATTTCATTCTGTGGATACGGGACTAGAGCGGACCTTCTACTGCTCGGCATGGTCGATTTTGAGAATATCCTGGGCATAGATTGGCTATCTCCTCATCATGCCCTAGTAGAGTTATTTCCTTCCTAAAGGCTTGACATATGGTCGAGAAGGGTTGTTTAGTGTATCTTGCTTATGTGCGTGACACCACCGCCGAGTTTTCGACGATTGATTCACTTCCAATTGTTCAAGAGTTTGCGGATGTCTTTCCTTCAGACCTTTCGGGCATGCCTCCGGATTGAGATATCGATTTTTGTATTGATGTAGCTCCAGGCACTCAGCCTATTTCTATTCCCCCGTACCGTATGGCTCCGAAGGAGTTGAAGGAGCAACTTGAGGAGTTGTTGGCTAAGGGGTTTATCAGGCCGAGTGTATCGTCGTGGGGTGCTCCAGTTCTATTTGTACAGAAGAAAGATGGGTCTATGCAGATGTGTATTAATTACTGCCAGTTGAACAAAGTAACTATTAAGAACAAGTATCCATTGCCGCGCATCGATGATTTGTTCGACCAGTTACAGGGGCCAGGGTATTTTCTAAAATTGACTTGAGATCGGGGTATCACCAACTGAAGATTCGGGTTTCGGATGTTCCGAAGACTGCTTTTCGTACGAGATATGGCCATTATGAGTTCTTGGTGATGTCCTTTGGCTTGACTAATGTCCCAGCATCATTTATGGACTTGATGAACAGGGTGTTCAGGCCGTATATTGATTCCTTTGTCATCGTCTTCATTGATGACATTTTGATTTACTCACGTAGCCTGGGAGAGCACGAGCAGCATTTGAGAGTTGTGCTCCAGACCTTGCGAGAACAGAAGCTATATGCTAAGTTCTCCAAGTGTGAGTTTTGGTTGGATTTCGTGGCATTCTTGGGACATGTGGTATCGGGAGAGGGTATCAAGGTTGATCCTAAGAAGATTGAGGCAGTTCAGAGTTGGCCACGTCCTACTTCAGCAACAGAGATCAGGAGTTTCTTGGGTCTAGCAGGCTACTACCGGAGATTTGTGGAGGGCTTTTCATCCATTGCATCCCCATTGACTAGATTGACTCAGAATAATGCTCCATTTCGGTGGTCTGACGAGTGTGAGGTGAGGTTCAGAAGCTCAAGACTGCATTGACTTCGGCACCAGTTCTAGTATTGCCTTCCGGTTAGGGGATGTATACGGTGTATTGCGATGTTTTCACGTGTTGGCTTGGGGTGTGTGTTGATGCAGGAAGGGAGAGTTATTGATTATGCTTCGCGCCAGCTAAAGGTTCATGAGAAGAATTACCATGTGCACGATTTGGAGTTGGCGGCGATAGTTCATGCTCTTAAGATTTGGAGGCATTACTTATATGCGGTGTCTTGTGAGATGTATACAGACCACCGCAGCTTGCAGCACTTGTTCAAGCAGAGGGATCTTAATTTGAGGCAGCGCAGGTGGCTTGAGTTACTAAAGCATTATGATATCATCATTTTTTATCATCCGGGCAAGGCGAATGTGGTAGCAGATTCTTTGAGTAGCAAGGCGGAGAGTATGGGTAGCTTGACTTATATTTCAGCTTAGAAGAGACCTCTAGCCTTGGATATTCAGTCCTTGGCCAATTTCTTGGTGAGATTAGATATTTCAGAACCTCGTCGAGTTCGAGCTTATGTGGTTGCTCAGTCTTCATTATTGGGGGAGATCAAGGCTCGACAGTATGATGATTCGTGCTTGGTAGAACTACGGGAGACAGTGGTCCGGGGTGGTGCCAAGGAGGTTACTATTGGCGAGGATAGTGTTCTGAGACTTCAGGGTCGATTGTGTGTTCCTAATGTTGATGGCTTGAGGCAGAGGATTCTAGAGGAGGCACACCGTTCACGGTATTCTGTTCATCCTGGTGCTACGAAGAATTATCTTTATTTGAAGCAGCATTTCTGGTGGAGACGGATGAAAAGGGACATCGTGGAGTATGTGGCTAGGTGTCTTAATTTCCAGCAGGTTAAATATGAGCACCAGAGGCCAGGGGGCCTACTTTAGCAGATTCCCATTTCTTAGTGGAAGTGGGAGCGCATTACTATGGACTTCGTGGTTGGGTTGCCTCGGACATTGAGGAAGGTTGACGCAGTTTGGGTTATTGTGGATAGGTTGAGCAAATCGGCGCATTTCATTCCTGTGGATACTACTTATACTTCTGAGAGGCTAGCCCAGATCTATATTCGAGAGATAGTCCGGTTTCACGGTGTACCGGTGTCCATTATATCAGATCGAGGTCCTCGGTTCACCTCGCACTTCTGGAGAGCATTGCACAGAGAGATGGGTACTCAGATTGATCTCAGCACAACATTTCATCCACAGACTGATGGTCAGTCGGAGCGTACCGTTCAAATATTGGAGGACATGCTCAGAGCATGTGTGCTTGACTTTGGAGGCCAGTGGGACCAGTTCTTGCCTTTGGCCGAGTTTGCTTACAATAATAGTTATCAGTCCAGCATCGAGATGGCTCCATTTGAGGCTTTATATGGTCGGCGATGTCGTTCTCCTATCGGGTGGTTTGAGCCTGGTGAGGCTAAGTTATATGGNGGAGAGGCTCCGCACAGCACAGTCCAGACAGAAGAGTTACGCGGATCAGAGGACACGTGATGTGTCATTTATGGAGGGAGATAAGGTTCTGCTGAAGGTTTCGCCGATGAAGGGTATTATGAGATTCGAGAAGAAGGTCAAGCTGAGCCCAAGGTTTATAGGTCCTTTCGAGGTATTGAGGCAAGTTGAAGAGGTTGCTTATGAGCTTGCCTTACCTCCTAGCTTATCGGGAGTCCATCCGGTATTCCACGTATCCATGCTTCGGAGATACCACGCCGATTTCTCTCACGTTGTTGATTTTAGTACTATTCAGTTGGATGAGAGGTTGGGCTACGAGGAGGAGCCAGTTGCTATTATTGATAGATAGGCCCGCTAGTTGTGATCCAAGAGAATTTCTGCTGTAAAGGTCCAGTGGCGGGGTCAACCGGTCGAGGAGGCGACTTGGGAGTTTGAGGAGGACATACGGAGCATATACCCACACTTATTCAGCACTTCAGGTATGATTCTAGACCCGTTCGAGGACGAACGTTTTTTTAAGAGGTGGAGAATATAACGACCCGACCGGTCGTTTTGCGCATTCGGACCCCGTTCCCTTAAAAAAGACTTCCCGTAGCGGCTTATCGTGATTTGTGACTTGCGGGGATGGGTGGTTCGGGATTTTAGCGTTGTTTTGGGTGTTCTGGAGGCTTGAGCGAGTCCGTATTATGATTTAGGACTTGTTGGTATATTTGGACGGGGGCTCGGGTGGGCCCAGGTGCCTCACGGACCCCACACGAGGCCAAAAACCAGCTGAAAATGCAGCTAGTGCACTTGAGCTGGTGTGACCACAGGTGCGGTTGCCCATCTGCAGGTGCGGGACCGCTCCTGCGGTCCCAGCCTCGCAGGTGCGGACCCAATTCCGCAGGAGCGAAGCCGCAGGTGCGGTCTCCAGCTCCGCAAGTGCGGGCCCAATCTTTCACGTCCAACTCCGCAGGTGCGAGCCCAGCTCACAGGCGCGAGACCGCAGGTGCGGTCCTCGAGCCGCAGGTGCGAGATCACTGAAGGCAGTGATCTCATTTAATACCGGATTTGGCCAGTTTTCACCATTTCTTCTCCTTCATTGGCGAATTTAAGAGCTTTCAAGAGGGTATTCGGCCTAGCTACTAAGAGGTAAGTAATTTCCATTTAAATGTTGGTTTATTACATAAAAACTTAGGTAGATTAACATCTAATTAGTGGAAATCAAAAGGGTTAGAGTGAAAACCTAGGGTTGATGAACTTTAGGGAATTTCAAAACTTTTCTACCATGAAATCATACAAAAATTATATATTATTGATCCTTAGGCTATGAGTGAGCGTTATCTTCGAAAATTTCCGGAATCCGAGCAAGTGGGCCCGGGGGTGTATTTTGGGATTTCTTCAAGAATAGTGAATTTACTAAATAAGTAGGAGAATTTCCATACTTTGAGCATGCATTGACAAAATTATACATCATTTGACTAGTTTCGAGTCCTCGGGTGTAAGATTTGGAGTTTCGAGCGCGTTCTTGACCGGGAAGTAGATTCTACGCGAGGTGAGTCTCCTTTCCAACCTTGTAAGAGGGAATTGTCCCCATAGGTAAATGTAAACAATTAAATTGTTCTTATTTGCGGGGGCTACGTACGCGCAAGGTGACGAGAGTCCGTGCGTAGCTACTACTTTGTTGTGTCGGGTAGAAGTTAGGATTTCACAAGCATGCCTTTATGTGCCTTACCTGTATCCTTACATGTGTTCCTGCTTGCTTATTATCCTTGAAATTGAGATGAGAATTTCGGAAGCTATTTGTAAGTTTAAGTGCTTAAATCTCTGAATTTAAGAATAATCCATGATAAATTCCTGAATTTCCTGACAAATTATGTGTATGTCTACGAGCACCCGTGTCGTATGTATGATTCGCGAGCGGGGTGGCCCTATATTTATGTCAACCGCGTCGCATGATCGATTTGCGAGCGGGGAAATGGATGCATCTATGGTTCGTGCCGCTCGACCCTCGGTTGTGCACATTTATTTGCTTCGGCCGTACGCTTCGGCATATTATGTGCTATGTATTTGACTGAGAGTCTTGTTATTATTGAATAAATTACCCCACGTGTAAGGGGAACTCGAAACTTTTGCGGTAATTATTGTTTGACTCATGAGAATAAATTGCAGTTTTATATAATTGATACTTCATGCCTTAGTGATTTTTCATGACTACTTTCTGTCTAGCCTTACTTATGCATGTTATTGGTTATTGACCCTAGTAAGTATCACGTCTACCTCTCGTCACTACTTCTTAGAGTTTAGACGGGATACTCACTGGGTACATATTTGTTTATATGTACTCATGCTACACTTCTGTACTTAATTGTACAGGTTCTGAGGCTGTTGCACCTGGTCACTATTCCGGTGTCCGTCACTGAGAGATCCATCTGGATTAGACTACACGGTGAGCTGCTCTTCCTAGCGTTCCTTAGCGGCACTGTGGAGTTTCCATTATTGTTGGATATTCTGTCTACCCTTCCAGACAGTTGTACACCTATTTTGTTTATTTTGTATATTCCACTAGTCGCCTGTGAACTTGTGACACTAGAATGAAACAGGTACAACTCGAAAGCAACCTCGCAAGAAGCAGGTGCAACCAAAGAAATGCGCAAGGGCTAGAAGCGGCTCTGCAGCAACAATTCCAAAAAGGGAAGTCTCCTCTAAAATAAAACAAAAAATCTTTCCCGCATTTACTCATTCTCTGAAAATAAAAAATAAACAAAAATAAAAAAATAAGAAGAAATGATGTTGAAAATAATTCAAACCTAAAGTAGTATAGGGCCTCAAATCCCTAGCTACACCTTTTCCAACATAGGGGTCCCACTCCCTAGCAGACACCAGCATAACGTGGTGATCCTTTTCCTGGTAACAACATAACCTGTTGACCTTTTTCAGACACCAGCATAACCTAGTGATCATTTTCCTGACAACAACATAACATGTTGATCTTCCCTAGACGCCAGCAAAACCTGGTGATCTTTTTCTTGACCACAACATAACTTGTTGATCTTCCACAGACGCCAGCATAACCTGGTGATCTCGTTTCCTGGCAACAGCATAACCTGTTGACCTTTTCCAGACGCCGGCATAACCTGGTGGTCTTTTCCTGGCAACAACATAACTTGTTGACCTTTTTCAGACGCCAGCATAACTTGGTGATCTTTTCTTGACAACAACATAACTTGTTGATCATTCCCAGACGCCAGCATAACCCGGTGATATTTTCCTGACAACAACATAACCTGTTGGTTTTTTCCCAACACCAGCATAACCTGGTGATCTTTTCCCGACACCGGCATAACCTGGTGATCTTTTTCTGACAACAGCACAACCTGTTGATCTTCTCCCTACACCAGCATATCCTGGTAATCTTTTTCTATTAACAGCATAACCTGTTGATCTTCTCCTGACACCAGCATAACCTGGTGATCTTTTCTCGGCAACAACATAACCTGTTGACCTTTTCCATCCACCAGCATAACCTGGTGATCTTCTTTTTGACAACAACATAACCTGTTGACCCTTTTCCAGAAACCAGCGTAACCCAGTGATCTTCTTCTTGACAACAGCATAACCTGTTGATCCTTCGCAAGACACCAGCATAACCTGGTGATCATTTCCTGAAAACAGCATAACATGTTGATCTTTTCCTGACACCGACATAACCGGGCGATCTTTTCCTGACGACAGCATAACCTGTCGATCTTTTCCAACATAGGGTCTCTAATCCCTAGTTGATTTTACTTTTAGACATAGGGTATATCCACCCCCTAGTCTACATTCACTCCGGGTACACCATTCCCGCCCTTTTTATTGCTTTCAATAATGAAGTAGTATAGCGTTTTGTTACAATAACTCACGAAATTTTCCTAGTGAAAATTGGGGCAGAAAAACTTCGTTCGTTTGTTTTGATGCTTGAGCAGGTTATACCTCGAGGCACATGGTTCGAGACGACCAAAAGAATAAGTTTTGATTCAGAATAAAAGAAAAGAAGGAAAAGAGAAGGTCAAACCCAAAGTACAGAAGCGGAAAAGATGTGGACTGCTCAAGAAAGATTGAACCAGCACATACAGCTAACAAGCATCAAGATTCATATCAGAGTCTGCATGAAGAAACAACCAAGACTCAAGAGCAAGCTTCAGTAGACCTGTAGATAGAAATCTTGTAACTCGTAGCTGATAGGTTTAGTTTAGTCTTTTTCATTTTGATTTTGGTATAATAAGGAGCTCAGTGAGAAGTAAGCAGCAACAACAACAGTGAAATCATGGCCTCCCGGTAGTCCCAGCTACCAAAACTTCAAGAACTACACTGACATGATTCCTTTATAGCCAAGGATATGTAGGCAACCTCTGAAGCAAGGTTCGGTCAAACCTTTTTCAAAATGCTTCCAAATGGAGTACCAAACGCGAAAATATTTCTCGTAATTGCTCACTTTATCTTTGCCCCAAAACTCTTCATGTTCTCGAGCAAAGAGGGGCAGCTGTGAGCACCCAATTTTTGCCCCGCATGGAAATGACTCCTAAAAATAGACCAAAAATAATTTTTACGCATTGTAGGATTTTTTTTATTTATTTAGTTGCATTTCATGCATGTTTAATACTTTAAAATTATAGAAAAATCATAAAAATTTTCACATTTTCATTTCATGCCATCTTAGGTTTAATTTGCACTTTTAGGAATCAATTACTTATCAAATTGTAGAATTAATACATTAAAATTACAACTTAAAATACTTTAGTAATTTCATATGCATTTTTAGTTAAATTAATTTAGAAAAAGTAAGTAGTTCAATTTTGCAAAAATAAATTTGATTTAGGAAATTTGAATTACCACGTTTGAAAAGATAGTGAAGTAAAATGGGGGCTTGTTTTCTTAAAAATCGGATGGGCCAATTTTACATGGCCCAAAATTTTCCCAACCCGGCCCAATTCAATACCCCCTCTCTTTAAAACTAGCATTTGGCTAGACATTAAACCTTGACCTAATGAGATACAAAAAAAATATACCCTAAATTAGATCAGGAGACCCCCTAATCCTAGATTAGCGTCGTCCCTCTCCCCCCCCCTGCTACCTCCTCACCATCTCCTCTTCAACAGACAGATTAGAGACACAAAATGAGACTCCCTCCCTTTTTACAGAGAAAAACGACGCACCCTCCCTGAAAATCAGACAAGAGAGACCCCTCCTGAAAAGAAAAACGGCGAGATTTCGTCGTAAGCTGGCAGATCTAGCTACTCTGTTCAATTTCTTCTCGTAGTTGACAATTCCGACGGTCGACATGCCTATGAAGCTTCAAACTTGAAATATTGATAAATTGATCTTTTATACTCAAATAATCAGTTGTCGTTGTTGATTCAAGGGGGTCTTCTACACTATTTTTCTGGGTTTTTGAAAGCAATTTTTGAGCCATGGATTTTGTTGTTTCGGTTGTGATAAGTAGATGAGCTCCTCTTTGGTTTTCCACCTTTATTTGTTCTTAATTTCTTCTCCCATGTTTTTTCGAGTGTCTCCTCTGCTCAAGATGTTCGATTTCAGTTTTGTCGCCGGATTGCTCCTTGTATATTCACGGTCAAAAGTTTAATCAATAGCCCAATTTCAGGTTCATTTTCTGATTCTTTCTCTCATCTTGTTTGTGGTGTGGTTAAAATGCGGTAAGAGCCTTAAGACTACTAGTTTGGCTAATTTTGCGATTTGGGTGTAAGGGTCAATTAGTGACTGATGAGAGTACATTATCCACTATGTTTCACTCTGTTTCAGCATTCTGAGGTGTTGTTTGATCTTTGCTCTTAGTTTTTGTATGATTCAATTTGAATTTGGAAAATAACATGTTTAATTGGTGAGTAAGGATGGCTAAGTCACAATTTGGTTTTGAATTAAGCTTTTATTTCTGATTTTGACTTTAAAGCAATACTACAATGATATAGTTGGGCTTGTTTTTTTGCCAAGAAGTGATGCATGATATTCTGTGTTACTTTATGCGTTTTAAATCTGAATTTCTTGGTTTAGTACTAAATATTATATTGTTTTCCTATGTAATATCATCATCTACCTGCCTTTAGGGATGAATATCAATGTGCTGTCTGATTGAATCTCATTCTTCTTATAGAAATTATGTACTAGTCCTCTCTCTTGGAGATATACTTCTCTTCTTAATTCGATTACTATTTGCATCGCTTTATTAGCTTCATAACGAGTGCCTGACACTCACTCAACTCCCTTCACAGCTAAGATATATGTTTAATATGTGTAGAAAGGATCTAAAACAAAAAATTTCTACACTTATCGATGATTATAGTCATGATTAATCAAATCGTCCAATTGATAGAAATGGAAAATTTGTGTAATAAGCTAAATTGAGTTACTTTAATTGATGGAATGTTCATTTATCAAGTTAAACAGAACTAAAGTTTGAATTCTTTTTTTTTCGTGATTTACCTTACTGTGATTGAGAAATGAAGCCATTGATTCGTATTTACCACATTTGAGACTAAGCTGTCTGTGAAATAACTCATGAACAATCGTAGTTTTGCTTCAAATAAGTAATTAAATCATCGTGACCATAGTCATGATTACGTAATCTATATTCGGGTTTGCAACTCATGCTTTCCGACCATCTTCAAACTATATTAAAATTAACACGTAAATTACGGGTGCATTTCTTGTGGGGCGTTTACAATGTGTCCAAAAATGACAAGGGCATGCCATCGTGACTTGTTTCAGAATAATCCATAAAAGTATTAAAAGCGGCTAAAAAGTAAAAGGGCTAAAATGCATAATAGGTTAAAATATGTAAATAATTAGATAATTAGGCCAAATATCAATAGTTAAGCGACTGTGCTAGAACCACGGAACTCGGAAATGCCTAACACCTTCTCCTGGTTTAACAGAATTCCTTACCCGGAGTTCTGGTTCGTAGACATTTTTAAACAGAGTCAAAAATTTCCTCGGTTTGGGATTTTAATAAAAATGGTATCCCGGAACACCGTAAAAAATCCGGGTGGCGACTTTGAAAATCAATAAATAAATCCCAAAATCGATTATGTGGACATGATACTTGTTGAAATGTTCGGACGGGGTCCCGAGGGGCTCGAGTGAGGATTAGACGGATTTCGGATCATTTTGGTATTGTTTTGTTCTGCTAATTTCTGGTGTCACAGTTCTTCATCGCTATCGCGACTAGCTGTCCGCGTTTAAGTATACTTTTTTATAGGCTGGGAGAAGTAGTTTTGCGCATTCATGAGTCCTCAGACGCGTTTGCATAGCTTGATGTAGATTGTGCATCGCGTTCAAGCATGTATTTACGCATTCGCATACTGTATGGCTGAGTCGGGTAAACGATGGCCTCTTCTTCGCGTTCGCGACCCTTCTAACGTGTTGCGTAGTTCTGTGTGTATCGCTTTCGCGAGGCTTGTTCTGCGAACGCGTAGAGTGTTTTTGTGCCAGATTAATTTTATTCATCGTGAACGCGATGGATTTCTGCGTTCGCGAAAGAGGGATGTCTGGGCTGAATTATAAGTACTCTATTTCGGGGGTTTCGACCATTTTAGCATTTTTGGAGCTATGGAGCTCGGATTGAGGCGATTCGAGCAATTTTCACCATGCGGACTGTGGTAATGTTCTCTACTCATTTTTGATTTTATATCATGAATCTATCTTTGTTTTCGGCATTTGATTGAGGGTTCCAAAAGATAAAATTGAGGGTTTTAGACTAAAATTTCATAACGTGAATTTTTGAGTTTTGAACATTGATTTAGAGTCGAATTTGAGTGAAGTTAGTATGGTTGGACTCGTAATTGACTGGGTTGTCAGATTTTGTGAGTTTTATCGGGTTACGAGGTGCGGGGCCCGGGTTGGACGTTTTGGCTGATTTTGGGCTTTTGATTAAATTTTTTACCTTTATCGATTAAGTTTGTTTCCTTTGGCATTATTTGATGTATTTGAGTTGTTTTTGGCTTGTTTTAAGCCGTTAGAAGGACGGTACACGCGTGATGGCATTTTTGGAGCATCGCTTGGCTTGCTCGGTATTGGAATTTAGCTTCTTCGAGGTAAGTAACACTTCTAATACTTAGTGCTGGGGGTATGAAACTCTGAATTACGTGTTGTATGATTGGTGTTGAGGTGAAGCACATGCTGGGTGACGGGCGTATGGGCGTGCATCGTATGAATTGTGACTCCGTTATTCTTGTGGTACTGTGTAGTTACCTGATCTTATTTGTAACCATGAAATTTTTACGTACTTGAGCTATGGAGTTGTGACCCATGTTAGAAATCATGTCTAGGCTACATGATTATCCTGTTGGGACCCATTGAGGTAATTTCTACTATTGAGTTATCTGCTTTCATTACATTACATACTCAGTCATACGCATTCGTATGCATATCATATCTCAGTCTCTGTTACCATTTATTGACACATCATATCATCATATTGGGATAATGTTATGGCATTGTGAGCCCGAGAGACTGGAGAGATTGATGATTCAGTGTGGCCGAGGGCCTGAGTGAGAGTGATATTATGGGATCAGGTTGCATGCCGCAACGAGTTTTACTTATTTATGATAGCGCTTGGGCTGAAAGACCCCTCCGTAGTCTGCACACACTCCCAATGAGCGCAATTGATTATATATATATATATATATATATATATATATATATATATATATATATATATATATAGGGGGATCGGGTTGCACGCCGCAACGAGACCTATGGCTATATATATGTGAATCGGGTTGCACACCGCAACGAGTCTTATCGCTATATGTGGATGGATGTGCGCCACAGCTGGCATTGTATAGTGCTGAGTGTGCTGAGTATTGAGCATGGTGAGAGAGAATGCGAGACAGTGAGATTTAGTACTCTGAGAGTGTGAGTACATGAGTTCATCACTAAGATGCGTTGCATTTGACATGCGTACTTGAGATACATGCTTAGAGATTCATTTCTTTTTTGCTACCCTGTTTTGGTGACATTCATGATTTTTTCTGTATCTTGACATGTAGGCATAGAGATGCACTTTCTTCACACTATCTGAAAATGGAACATCTTATTTATTGTTGAAAGGATTTTTGGGAAAAATTACTGTTTTCAAACTTACTCATATTTTTGGCAACTTTGGTAAACGACTTGGGCTTTCACTGATATACATGAAAGGCAGAACTATTTCCAGAAATCATGATTAAGCTGAGCATTCTATCTCGGAGTTACTTCTTTTATTACTTGCATTACGTTGTCATGAACTATTGTTGGCTATTGGTGTTGGACCTGTCCTTTGTTCCAGCTCGTCACTACGACAACCTAAGGTTAGGTTTGTTACTTATTGAGTACATGGGTTCAGTTGTACTCATACTACACTTCTACACCTTGTGTGCGGATGTTGATTGTTGTTGTTGCTGTGATCGACGGGAGCTGGAATTGAAGACGTACATGCGTTCCAGTGGTGGCTACCTCTTTTTCATGGTAGCCTCAGAATATATAGATTTGTTCATATATATTTCAAATAGATGATGTTCTTTATTTCATTTCAGCTTTTGCAAATTCTAAATCTTAGACGCTCATGGTTTGTACTACCAGTCTTTGGGAAATGTATAAGATTCGGAAAATTTCTTTTACTTAAATGTCTTATTAAATATAATTGGAATTGAATCGTTATTAGTTGTCTTACCTTGCAGGTTGAGTTAGGTGCCATCACGACTAGTGGATTTTGGGTCGTGACAAGTTGCTATCAAAGTTCTAGGTTCATAGGTTTTACAAGTCATGAGCAAGTGTCTAGTAGAGTCTTGAGGATCGGTATGATGACGTCCATACTTATCTTCGAGAGGATACGAGGAATTTAGGATAAACTTCCCATATTTCTTTCCTTATCGTGCGACATTGATTCAGCTTGAAACGTAACTCTTTGAATTCCTTCCACGCATTAGTATGCGCATGTGAGCGCTCGGTATCAATTGTGCATTGACGCCTTGTGATTCCATGGATGAAGTGTGAGATGTGTTATCAGTGTGCTGATGATGGGCCAATATGGAGGACTTGAGGTCGGGTTTAGGTTGTGTGAGCACGTGCTTTTGGACGTATACGTCCGGTAGTGTCCTTATGAGTGGAATTCGTGGCTCGATGAGTGATTGGATGGCTATATGATGAGTATGATGTGACTGCGAATGTGTTATGATGGATTGAATATGACAAGAAGAGTTTGCTCGAGATGTAAAAAGGACTACTGGGTGCTTTATTTCTATCTTGATGTGACGTATAGTCTTGAGTTGTGAGTGCATCAGAGTGTCTTTCACGTTGTTTAATTGTGGAATAAATTAGGTTCTCATGCCTTGTTGGTGAGTTCAGACTCAGGATGATTAAGTATTTGCGTAGTAGTTGTGGTTGTGAAAGGGTATAAAGAGATGTTAGTTGAGGCTAAGCAGGTGGGTTATAACCTGCGAGGTAATCTACGGATGTGTGATTTTTATGATGTTGTGTGAAGGATTTCTTTTCTAATAGTTGGTTATATTTGTGCGATTTGAGTTTAGATCAGTTGTAATAGTTGACCTGGCTATCACGAGGATGAATACGAGATTTGCAGATGATTTGAGGTATTAGATGGTTGGTGTTACATGAGCTTATAAAGGATTTAGTTGAATCTCACTGCGGTATTATGGCAGTAATGGGGTATGGTTATTGTAAGTTATCATATGTTTTAGTCTATGGCTTTGAGTCAAGTGGGGGAGTCTGCTATAGACGAGTTGATTGAACGGTTATGTGTTATATTGGCTTCGGTTTGAGGTATACTGGTGAATCAGTTATGACTTGTAGAGGTGGATATTTAGGATGACTCGAGTAAGGGAATTTCTTGATACGGGTTGTATTACACTCGATGGGTATATGGGCATCATGGAATGATTGAGTGGTTATTTATGAAGGATGTAGTGTGCATATAGTAGGAAGTTCTTGGTTGCGTTAAGGTGGGGTTACTTTTTTGGGTGTCGTCGTGCTAATGGGGCACAGGTCGTTCGGCCCTTTTGGGCGGTGCAATTAAGATTTGAGCAGAGTGGATGACCCTTGAGAAGGTTCTAATGGATTCAAGATTTATGGATAACAATTAAGAATTTTTTTTCGGAGTTGTATATGGCTAGAATTCGAGATTTAAGTTGGATGGTGTCGAGACTTGTGGCATTTCTATAACATTGTGGATTATACACTTCAATATCAAGGAGGTGAAGGAAAACAATTTTGAGTTCGCAGAAGGTCTCTTCAGAGTGGGTATCTTGGTTATGGTACTTTTGGGGTGCTTGAGAGAGAATTCAGCAGCTTATGGGCCTTAGGGCGGTGTGATTTTATGCTAGAGTTCGTGGGGTGAGTTTTGGTTAAGGATCGTGGTGTTCTAGAAAGGAGAAGTATCACTTTGAGGGAAATTTGGAGGGAACACAGAGAAATAGGACAGCTTGGTAGTAGGTTGGATCAGCACAGTAATGGATATGATCGGTTCTTTGGGTACTATGATGTGGTGAGATTCTACATGTGTTTTGTGACAATGCTCTTGGGTTTTGGCGACCTGCATGGATTGGTTGTGTTAGAGGGATTCCGTTCTGATGTCTTGGTTACGTGTTAATGGGTTTCGAATAGTTTTCGATAGTTTCTACCACGGTTGAGACGGATATCTCCTACCGGCATGAGGAGCATGTCGAGTATTGTGATTTTCTCCTAGATGAGATCAAATGGAAGGTTCCTAGCTAATTGAGTATGTAGTTTGCTTGTGACTCAGAGGGGATTATGAGATTCTCATACTTTTCATATGATGGCATGATCGATGTAGTGTATTTTGTGGGATTAAGATATGCATGTGCAAGGTCATAGGTCAGTTTTGAAAGGAAGGACATAAGTTCTTGGGCAGCATGGGCGGTTTCAAATGACTAGGTGAAGGATATTACTACTTGGTATTTCCTGAGAAAGGTGTGCATATCATAAGGCGCCCTGTGTTTTGACTCACGGATGCTTCATTGGCATTGCGGTGCTCGACGGGTTGGCCTATTGTTGATATTTCGATTTTTCTATGTGGCACGGAAGAATTATAGAGGTATTCCTCATGGGTTGATCGTGTATGAGAGACGTGTTATACATTCGGGCAATGGAGTTGGGATCAGATATGGTGATTCGTGTGTTCTATGGATTTGGAGACGGGGAGTTCTCAGAAACAGATTGTTTCGTGGTCGTGGATAGTGAAGTTGTGGCCAGAGCTAGACAAATGATAGTAAGTGTTATGGTTCAGTCGTAGTGGACCTTTAGATGGTTATTTATCTATTTGTGGATGACCATAATTGATTCGGGGCATGTTAGTAGGCCAATGAGAATGTGCATTCCACATCGGGTCGGATTGGTTAACTCTGTACTGCTATTATTGAGGAATGTTCCATTCGGATGGTATTGAGCTTATTCGTGTTCAGATATGTTCTATGTATTACTCTTCTATGCTACGAGAGGTGTGATTCATGGGTTATATTCACACATGGTGTGGTTTTATTGGGGCCTTATAGAAGAATTAGGGTGAGATAGGTATTTGAGTATTGCAATTGATTGTGCATTGGTTATGTTCTTTCGGGTTTGTGTGGAATTGTGTCATTTGCTTCTCCGTGGTCATGGTCATGCACCTTGGGTACCTGATGTTGAGTTGCGTGTGGTTATTGATTTTGAGCAGGGCGGCTTGAAGTACTTGTGTTTGGATGGGGTTGCGTATTGCAGTAGAGTTATGTTGAGATATGATCCTTTGTGTTAGATTCGTGTGTTATGGTTCTATGGTGTGTGATGGGCTTTTAGCATTGCGTTGTGGCGGTATTTGTTGAGCTTGCGGGACGATACTCTCGTTCGAGTCATTTCCCATGTTTGAGTACATTTGACTTATTGCGTATGGGTGCATGGATTGCATGGTTTTTGGATCTGGTTAGTATTGGAGTGGCATGTCAGTAGAGTAGTTGGTATTTGATAAGATGAAGTCGTCGGATCTAGGATTGGTGTTATCGGATTGGATTGTGGTATATTTGGAAGGATAATATCGGAAGTCGGCTTAGAAATTGGCTATAGTTCTTGTTGAAGGAGAAGGAGCTCCATGACTTGTTGACCTGATGAATGGTTATGAGTTTTTGTGTGTTTCTTTCATCATCGGCATTGTACCAAGGTTTTAGAATGAGATTTTGTTTTACATGAGGTTTATTACGGGAATTGGGTTATTTTGAGCAGCCAATGTGATTGGATATTTTGCTATGAGTATTTGAGTTATGTGGTATATCATATGATTACATCTTAGGTTATGTTTATGTCTTGATACAACTTGTTCAGACTTATACAGTGAGTAGATGCGAGATGAGGGTCTTATAAGAAATTTCGGATGTTTGGAAATTGGGATTCTAAGGTTACGGGCTAAGGTTGAATTAAGGATTTTCAGTTATGTTGTGACGTCAGGCTTATATGGATTAGGGTGACGTGGGATCACCCTCTGGTATGTGCATGGTAAGTTTACACGGTGATTTGATGGCTTAAGAACAACTCTGGGCACGTTCGAGGACGAACGTATGTTTAAGTAAGGGAGGATGTAACGACCCGGCCGGTCGTTTTGAGAATTTACACTTTTCTCGATAGGTTACGGGCATGATTAGCTACGTATAACGTATTATGACTTATGTGAATCATCGATTTTTTTTTTGAGGTTATTCGGAATCGATTTGGAAGGATGAATTTCATTGTTGAAGCTTTAAATTGGAATAGTTGGCCAAGATTGACTTTTTTATGAATTTGATCCCGAAATGGAGTTTTCATGGTTCCTATAGGTCTGGATGGTTATTTTAGACTCGCGCGTATGCCTGGATTTGTAATTTGATATTTCTAGAAGGTTTCGCACAAATTGGCGAGAATTGCAAATGTGAAGGTTTGGAAGTTCATAAGTTGGACCGGAAGTTGACTTTGAGGTTATCGGATTCAAATTGTGATTTCGCGAATTGGAATAGCTCCATTATGTCATTTGAGACTTGTGTGCAAAATTTAGGTTCATTCGGGGTTGGTTTGCTATGTTTCGGCACAAGTTATGGAAGTTGAAAAGTTCAAACTTCATCAAGTGTGATTTGAGGTGCGATTTGTTGTTTCATTGTTGTTATGTGTGATTTGAGGCCTCGAGTAGGCTCGTGTTGTGTTATGGGACTTGTTGGCATTTTTAGATGGGGACCCGAGGGGCTCGGGTGAGGATCGGACGAATTTTGAATCATTTTGGCACTACCATGTTCTACTTGAGTTTTGGTGTCACAGTTCTTCATCGCGATCGTGACTAGTTGTCTGCGTTCGCATAGACTTGTTTGAAGGATGGGAGAAGTTGTTCTTTGCGTTAGAGTGTCCTCAGACGTTTTTGCATAGCTTGTTGCAGTTGTGCATCACATTCGCGCATATATTCACGCGTTTGCGTATGGAATGGCTGAGTTGGGCAGTCGATGGCCTCTTCTTCGCGTTAGCGACCCTTCTACCGCATTCGCGTAGTTCTGTCTTCTGTGTGTATCGCGTTCGTGAGGCTTGTGCCGTGAACGCGTAGAGTACTTTTGTGGCAGATTAATTTTGTTCATCGCGAACGCGATGGATTTTCCGCGTCCGCGAAAGAGGGATTCCTGGGCAGAATTATAAGTACTCTATTTCGGGGGTTTCGACCATTTTAGCATTTTTGGAGCTATGGAGCTCGGAATGAGGCGATTGTTGAAGCAATTTTCACCATGTGGACTGGGATAAGTGTTCTCTACTCATTTTTTATTTTATATCATGAATCTATCTTTGTTTTCGGCATTTGATTGAGGGTTCCAAAAGAGAAAATTCGAGGTTTTAGCCTAAAGTTTTGTAAAGTGAATTTTTTAGTTTTGAACACCGATTCGGAGTCGGATTTGAATGAAATTAGTATGGTTGGACTCGTAATTGAATGGCTTGTCGGATTTTGTGAGTTTTGTCGGGTTCTGAGGTACGGGCCTAGGTTGTCTTTTGGCTGATTTTGGGCTTTTGATTAAAGATTCGACCTTTATCGATTGGGTTGTTTTCCTTTGGCATTATTTGGTGCATTTGAGTTTCTTTTAGCTAGTATTGAGTTGTTTGTAGGTTGGTACGTGCATGATGGAGTTTTTGGAGCATCGCTTGGATTGCTCGTTATTGGAATGGGCTTCTTCGAGGTAAGTAACACTTCTAAACTTAGTACTGAGGGTATGAAACCCCGAATTACGTGCTATGTGACTGGTGTTGAGGTGACGCACATTCTTGGTGACGGGCGTGTGGGCGTGCACTATGTGAATTGTAACTCTGGTATTCCTGTGGTACTGTGTAGTTACCTGATATTATATGTAACCATGAAATTTCTACGTACTTGAGTTATTGAGTTGTGACCCATGTTAGGAACCATGTCTAAGCTACATGCTTATACTGTTGGGACCCACTGAGGTCATTTCAATTGTTGAGTTATCTACTATCATTTTTTCTTGAACTCAGCAAGCTCAGCATGAAATTGAGTGGCCTCTTAGATATGGGCCATATTTTCTTGCTCAGTTTGCTCCAATCGAGCCTCAAGTTCTCTCATCTGAGCAAGCCTTGCCTCTAAAATCAGGAGGTGTTCAGCAAGTTCATCACGTTCAGCAACAAGTGTCTCTTCTTCCAGGGTCATCTTCTGTAAGCCCTCGGAGGCTAGGAGGTTGGCCTGTAAAATCAAAAGGTTAGAGTTTCCAAAGATATTGGTTAGCAAGTGAAAAGGGAAAACAGAAAAATGAAGTGATACCCGAGAAGCAAAATGCATGTTCTATTTACTAAACACTCTGCGGAGAGACCGTCCATCTTTCTCGAGTCCTTATTCAAATCCAATGGCTTCAAGTAGTTGGAAAGTAAGTGTCACTCATTGGAAACTGAAAAGGTAACACTGCGTTTAACATTGGGGTTTCGGATGGGTGTCGAGAAGGCACTTTATATGTTCCATTGATCGGGTGACCGAGGAGAACACACATCTTCCTCTTAATCGATTGGGGCCGGTAGTGAGGCGGGAGCTGGTGATGCGGCAACTAGTGTTGGAACAGAAGATGGAGGAACCTCATAAGTGGAGCCCTTATAGCCGGAGGAAACAACTGGTTCCCAGAAGCGGACTCAGCATTCTCAACTAAGACTAACTCTGTGAAGAGTCCTTCTATGTCCTCCGGTTGATCTGAGGGAGTTTTTCTTTTTCTTCTTTTCTGAAGAGAAACTGTATCATCATCGTCGCCAGTTTCTTCTTCGTCAAGGACAACTGTGATCGGTTTTAAAAGGGTTCTTCTATGATTTGAGGCTCTCTCGAGTCTCATCCTTGGAGGTACAGCTTCTTTTTGATTTTTTGTCCCCTTGGGCTAGGGACTCAGGGAAGATGTATCTTCACCGGAAGCAAGAGCGGCTTCACAGACCCTCTTCCGGTCAAGGTCTTCTTGGATTTGTTGCTGAGCCACCTTTGGGTCATGAGAAACTACGACGGTAGGATAGACAAAAGATCCCTTTGGAAGGCCTACACATTTTGAAAAGAAGTCAAAAATTTTATACTTCATAAAGTTGAAGATTAAAAGAGGAAAAGGGAAGTTTTACTCACCATGGTTCTTGGCCTTCTAGTTGAATATATTTGAATTTTTCTTCCAATTACGGGAGTCCGGTGTGGAAATGTTTAAAAAATAATTAACCCATTAGGTTAGGTTTACAACTGCTGGAGGAACCCAATGGGTGGTGGAAATAATAGAAGGGAAGGTTTAGTAAGAGGAGAAAATTACTTTGACACAAGGAAGAAATATATTAAGAAAGCTTACAACTACGATCGTTGTCATCATCAACGCTGGTGATGATGGCATGGTGATCACATTTGCTGAGTTTGATCATATCTCCACGAAATATTTTTGGGGCGTAGAGGTTGATCAACTGAGCAAACGTAAGGGTTTCACCGGCCCGGGAACATAGGAACCGAAGACAAGCCACAGTTCCCCATATCGACGGTCCTCCTTGAGCTAAACGCACTTGGTAGTTCCGGCAAAACTCCAAGATGATGGGATAAATTTCCTTGTCAATCCTTACAGTGAAAGGGTACTTGTAAACATATACGTACTCTGGTTTACTAGAAGTAATTCTTTCTACTTCATCAGAGGCTAAAACCTCAATGTTGTTCCAGCCATAATCTTCTTTCACAACGGGAATACTAGTAGAGCGAATGGAAGAATGGTATTTACCGACAACTCTGTTTCTGTCATTTTTAGAGTCAGAGGATTCCTTTTGCATATGGAGATCCGTCTTGCAATTTAGCTGAGAAGGGATAATTGTGTTAGTAGAAGGAGGACTGACAACGGGTTCCTAAGACTTGCTCTTCTAGGTGCCGCCATCGACGTAAGTGTCTACGGAGGAAGAGATAACATAAGACATGATGATGGAAAGAATGAATATAAAAGTTTTATAGATAAAGGGAGAGTTGCAGAAGAGCTTTAAGAGAGAGAAGGAAGGTTTGTAAAAGTGAAAGGTAAAAGTGATGAGAAGGGGAGAAATTTATAGGTGGTAGAATGCAAGGCCATCATTACCTATGTAACTGGTAAAAGTATTTATCGAATCACGAGATAACATGTGTTCGCTCATTAAATGCAATGAGACGTGTGTCTTTTCAAGTGTCAAAAATTGTTAGAGAACTTTCCAGCCAAGAAAAGGGGTCTTATCTACTTCCCGGTCACTTCAAGTTGAGTCAACGGAAAGCAAGGGGACTATCTGTATGGGGTAAAATTAACAAATGATAGGTAGACATTCGCCGCACTGACATGTGATAGTAAAGATAGGTAGGGTATGAGTCAGAAAACAGCCAGTACCGTTATGAGCATGTGACCGGTGTTGTGTAAGCTCCGAAGACATTGGAACTGGAGACGAGAAGTTTGAAAGACGAAAAATAATAGTATTCACACTCAATGGTTGTGCAGCTATCAAGAGAAGTCTTTAATTTGAGGATCTTGTCTCCCTTAATCTAGCTATAAATAGGGGAATTTGTACTCAATGTAAGGGCACAAAATACTTGTATGAAAAAAGGCTAAACTTACTCTTATTTTTTATTAACATCTTTTTTTGCTCGATACTCTATTATTATTCTTGCTACCAGAAAAACATAATTTGAGGCTCAGACTCGTCTCTTCTTCAATTATTTCTCAATTTATTTAAATTTATTTTTTATTATTTTATTTTTTCGGATCAATTTAATTCACGTATCTATAAACTATATTACAAATTTAATTGTACTATTTTACGGGTAAACAATTCTAGCAAGATAGAAGTAGGGTCCAATTCAGTCAAATAGCCGCCAAAACGTGAATAATAATATTCACAAGACTGAATCAAAGAAATTTCTTGGGACATGGGGTGGGGAGAGTACTTGATAGCATGAACAAAAACTAACATAATGTTAAAAAGCAAAAAGTCCAACATGTGACCATGGTAATTTGATTTGACATTAAACTTAAAGAGTTTTAAAAAAAATTGTGATTTCAAATATGTGGAAACATTTGTATGATGGCAAAATTTTTGAAACATGTACTGGCTCATGGTTCAGTAGCTTGGTCTCACTAATAGCTCGTTTAACCATGCTGGAAAATCCAGCTTATGTTGAAAAGTGGTTTTAAGAAGTGGTTTTTTTAAAAGTACTTTTGATGAGAAGCAGTTTGTGTTTGACTAATTAAATTAAAAAAATACTTCTAAACAAAAATTAATATTTGGTCAAGCTTTTAAAAAATGTTTCTAAGTATATTTTTCTCAAAAAAGTGTCTCTGGAAAGAAGGTATTTTTTTCTACTTCTCCTTAGAAGCACTTTTTTTTCTCCTAAAAGCTTGGTCAAACACTTCAAATTTGAAAAAAAAAAGTTTTTTATTGAAAAATACTTTTGAACTTGAAGAAACTTGGTCAAACAAGCTATAAGTTACCATCTTCCAAGAAAGCTAGGCCTCGTCCTCCTCCTTCAAATGTATTCCCCTTCCGATGACAGTAAAATCATGAAAAATAAACTAATAACTTTTAAATATAAAAATATATTATATTTTTTTTTTAAATTATACGAAAACAGTGCCACTACGGAGGAGTACATTTTTTCTATATTATCTTACTTTTAAGATTTTTTATACTCTTTAAAAGAGATTTTTAATAGCATTAATCATAAAAGTACTTTCTAAGCTACTCTTCATCTCTCATTACTTACACACTCTACTAATCAGAATAGTAAAAGTGTATTTGAAAATGAAGTTTACATAACATCGTTTTTAAACTTCAAATATTTTAACATAAATAAAATTTATCGAAATGATTATTATCTAAATTCATGGAAAGCATAAAAATCAAGCAAAAAAGAAAACAACATTTTGCAATGCCATGTTTAGTTCTTTTTTATTATGGTTGGATGCATAATGAGAAACTTCAGACCTCGGATGAACTCATAAAATTTCCTTTCTTAAATTTTATATGGACTAATTATTCTGTGAAGGAAATTTAAAATCACTCGAGCACCAACATACCACGATTAAACAAGCCACCAAAATGATTGTGGGGGGTTTGGTGGTTGGGGGGGGGGGGGGGCCCCCAAAAAATTTTTGGGGGGGTGTAGCCCCGTTCCTCTTNAAACAATAAAAACAGAGCCAAAAAAATTATGGGGGGGGGGTGGGGGGGGGGGGGGGGGGGGGGGAGCCACCAAAATGATTGTCGAGAGTTGTAGCCTCGTTCCTTCATTTTCTGCTTTTTTTGGGTTCTACATACTGTTATATGACTTACCGGATAAGTTGGTTCGGCTCCGGGGTGATATCTGAGTGAATTGAGACACTTAGGGGTCGTTTGGTATGAGGTATAAGGGTGATATAAAAATTTAATACCACTTTAACACCCTGTTTGGTTAGCAAACCAGGTATAAGTTATCCTGGTGTTAATTTTAACACTGGGATAACTTATACCTTATAGAAGATGGGGTAATTAGCACCGGTATAACTTATACATTCTTCTTAGAAATTATGCAATTGTCATTCTTAATACAACACACCAAACAATGAATAAATAACAATCCCATCATAACTTATCCCAATATAACTTATATCGGCATAACTTATACCGGTATAAATCATATTCCAACCAAACGACCCCTTAATCTCTTAATTGAAAGTTTAAGTTGGGAAGTCGGTCGGATGTTGACTTATGTGTAAACGACCTCGGAATTGAATTTTGATGGTTAAGCTAGTTCCGTTAGGTGATTTTGGACTTAGGGGCGCGTCCAGAATGCAATTTGAAGGCCCGTGGTAGAATTAAGCTTGAATTGATGATAGTTGGAATTTGGGCAAGTTTGACCGAGAGTAAAAATTTTGATATCGGGGTCGGATTAAATTTTCAGATATTGGAGTAGGTTGTGGTGTCATTTATGACTTGTGTGCAAAATTTGAGGTCAATCAGACGTGATTTGATAGGTTTCGGCGTAGTTTAGAATTTAGAAATTTTATCTGAATTCTCTATAAAAAAGAATAAAGTAAATTAATAAATAAATAAATAAATAAAGAGAACAACATGGTAGATTATAGTCATTATTGCGAACAGATAGATTTAGAATTCACATAATAAACTATACAAATAAAATCTTACGTGATATTGAATTCTTGATTATTAGGGTCTCTACCTAATTCAAATAAGAATTATTTCTTTTTGGTTTATGAATTTTTATTACCAAGTAACGATATTTATATCTCATCTATCTATTACAAAATTTATCTAGCATATCATTCATCTGGACATGAAGTCCAGTGTGATGATATCTAGCTCTCATTTCATCAGTACATCAATCTCTATTATATACTCTAGTCTAATTAATTTCTGGATACTAGTCTAGAGAATTCATCACCTTAGCTAAGTAAGGGACCCCTGCTGCCCTTATGTGCACTTCCTGAATGATCTGCTTAAGCATATGAGTGGTTGTCCGTCTCTTTTCCTGAAATATCACATAATTCCTCTCTTGCCAACAATAATATATTATTGCTGCTAATGTCATTCTGAAGATAGCAGCTCTTGCCCTCTTGCCTTTAGCCTTCTTCTCCCTCCATGCAATCTCTTCCTGCCAATTGTAGTTTGTTCTTTGTATCCCTTGCCATTCCAGTAATCCCCTCTATATTTTCCACGTGAATTCACACTTGAAGAAAAGATGCTGCATTGTTTCATTCTCCTTATTGCACAAAGAGCATGCTTTGTCTATATCAACACCCCATCTTGCCAATCTATCTTTGGTTGCTAGCCTATGCTGAATAGCTAGCCACAGTATGAATATCTACTTTGGCTGACCTTGATTGTGGCATATTAGCTTCCTCCATGTTACTTTTGGAAATACATCTTGCAGAGGCTTGTATATCCCCTTGATTGAGCATTTCTGCATTTGTTGGATATCATCCTCACTTATTCAAGCTTTTGTAAAGTACTCCTTAGCTTTGAATATCTTCTGTACTGCCCATGATGCATTTTTGGATCTACACTCCACACTGCTTGACCTTTTACATAGTAAGTGTGCACCCAATGGACCCATAACTTCTCCTTCCTAGTGCATAAATTCCATAGTAGTTTACAGATTGCTGCTTCATTCCACAATTCCACATCTATAAAGGTCAATCCCCCAGCAACCTTAGGTGAACACGGTCTTTCCCAAGATATTTAGACTTTCTTAGTTGGTTCAGCATCACTTGTCCACAGAAACCTTCTACAGATGGTTTCTATGAACTGTATTACTTTCTTAGGCAGTATGAATATTTGTGCCCAAAATGTTTGAATAGAAAATAACACACACTTGATTAGGACTGCTCTGCCATCTTAAGATAAGTACTTTGTTGTCCAGCTCTGTATTCTATTCAGTATTTTCTCAATTAATGGTTCACATTGTACATCAGATAGCCTCTTAGTACTCAGTGGTACTCCAAGATATCTAAAAGGCAATTCTCCTTTCTTATAGCCAAGAGCCCCCATAATCTGTTTTTGGATCACCTGATTCACCCCCCCCCCCCCCCC
>ML252397.1:81171-93043 GCA_005239495.1 Nicotiana undulata
CAAGTAAATACAACTCTTGCTGGGATTAGCTACCAAACCTGATGTTGCAGAAAACTATTGAAAATGCTGATGCAGTATTTGCACAGACTGCACATCGCCTCTACAAAACAGCAAGAGATCATCAGCAAATCCCAGTTGCACTAGATTAAACCTGGCACATCTGGGATGTTATTTTAATATCTTGTCTTCCTTCAGAGTCCTCAATGACCTACTCAGATATTCCATGGCCAAGACAAATAAGAAGGGTGAAAGAGGATCACCCTGCCTGTGCCCCTTCTTTGCCACAAAAGGATTTGTTGGTCTGCCATTAATTAGAATAGAATAAGTCACAGTGCTTATGCAATCCATAATCCATTTCACAAAAAATTCAGGAAAATTCAATGCTCTCAACACTTGTTCCATATATAACCACTCCACAGAATCATATGCTTTCTGCATATCAATTTTAAGCATACACCTAGGGGAAATACTATTTCTACCATAGCCTTTCACTAGCTCATGACTCATCAAAATGTTGTCTTTGATTAGCCTCCCAGGAACAAAGGCAGACTGGCAATTGTCCACCAAATTGTCCATCACCCCTTGCATTCTTGTGGTAATTACTTTAGAAATGAGCTTATATAGAACTGTACAGCTGGAGATAGGTCTATAGTCTCTGATGCTAGTTGGACTCTGGATCTTAGGAATGAGTGTGATTTTTGTGCAGTTAATGGCTCTGCAAATATCCCCACTCTCAAAAAATTCTTGAACTGCAGCAGTTATCTCCTCTCCCACAATATGCCATGTTTTCTTAAAAGAATAGGCATTATACCCATCACAGTCTGGTGCCTTGTTGTCATCAATCCTTAGTAGTACTTGCTTCACTTCTTCCTTTTCAACTGGTCTAATTAGCTGTAATTGTTGCCTTCTGCTCGATACATTACCTTTCTTCATTATTTCATAGTTGATCATTGGTAGTTGTGTAGTTGAACTACCAAGTAATCTCCTATAAAACTGCAGAATTTCTTCTTTCACCTCTTCAGGATTCTATACAATGTCACCTTTGCTATCAATTAGCCTACCAATATTATTCCTTGCATGTCTATGCTTCAT
Organism: Nicotiana undulata; assembly: GCA_005239495.1. Taxonomy (NCBI): domain Eukaryota; kingdom Viridiplantae; phylum Streptophyta; class Magnoliopsida; order Solanales; family Solanaceae; genus Nicotiana; species Nicotiana undulata. Next base: position 82,264 of record ML252397.1, read on the forward strand.
ACATGCATGATAATAAGTTGTATTTGAGTCTCCCAAGTTTAGCCACTGTACTCTAGACTTCTGCTTCATTATGCTCTCCTCCACCATAAGACATTTCTCCAGCTCCAATTTGGTGAGTCTTTCCATTTCAATCAGTTCTTCCCCTTGGCTAGGATACCTCATTGTGTTCTGGATGTTTTCAAGTCTGTCTCTTGCCTCTTGTATCTTACTTCCTATGCCATTGAATTTTTCTTTATTCAACTGCTTAAGTAGTACTTTCATCCTCTTGAGTTTGTTCCATACAGTCCCCATAGTCTTCCCATTGTTCCCAGCTTTCCATCCATGTTGCATTGTGTCTTCAAAAGATTTCAAATTAGTAAAACAGTTCAGGAATTTGAAAGGTCTCCCTCCAACTTGCCTGCTAGTATCAAGCTTCACACTTAGAAGGCAGTGATCAGAGAAGCTAGGATTCATAGACATTCCTTCCATATTAGGCCATCTTTGTATCCATTCAGCATTAACCAAGATTCTGTCAATCCTACTATGCACATGGTTATTAGTCCATGTGTATTGCCTACCCCCTGTCTTCAATTCTTCAACATTAGTATCCATTACAAATTGTTTGAAATCTCTAGTCTCCACCTCTTGTACAAGGCTACCATTGTATCTGTCTTCACTTTTCAGAATTGTATCAAAGTCCCCCATAATAAGGCAGGGGTTCTTTATCTTGACTACTAGTTTCTGCATTCCTTCCCATAGACTCTTCCTGTCCTGTATTGTATGTTTCCCAAAGACTGAACAAATATGGAACTGGACATTCTACTGCAATATATTAACTTTCCCCAGTATGAATTGTTCGTGTTTATTGTCCAGTACATACTCCACCATTGTAGGATCCCAAGCAACCCAAATTCTATCCCCTGGAGCTTCAGCATAATTGTCTACCCATTCCCAACTTTTCAGAGTCTTCTTCAATACATCCTTAGCACTACTTTCCTTTACTCTATGCTCAATTATGGATATCAAAACTACATTATTTGTTCTGCAAATTTTTTTTTTATTCTTTTTATTTATACACCTTATTCAATCCCCTTACATTCCATGCAATAAAGTTCATCATGATAAAATTGATAATATTGGAGTTTCACCCTTACCATCCTTATCCAGCTTTCCCTTTGCACCTTGTGCTTCAGATAACTGAACAATCTTTTGAGCCGTATCAACCAAGGCCTTAAAAGCATTATCAATATCCACATCCTTCTCCCTTATTACTTTTGTGTGTTTTTTTGTTGTTGACCTTCATCTAGCTATTTTCCACTGTGCTTCACCCTCAGTATTATTATTCTGTATTGTTTCTACTTCCTCCAGTTGTTCATTGAATCTTCCTTGTGCATCAATTTTGTCAACCTTTGGATCCAGCGTTCTAACTTTCCTTCATTCTTGTTTCTTCTTCCCTTCTGTATTTCCCCTTATATCACCTTGTTTCAATTTCTTTTGCTCCCTGCATGTATGGCCAAGTTGACAGCATTTTTGGCAATATAGAGGTCTCCAGTCATATTGAACCATCTGTTCTATCACTTTCCCTTTAGGATCCTTCAGCTTGATCTTGTCTGGGAATGGTCTAGTTACATCACCATCTCAATTAATAGTCTATCATAGGAAATTCTCTCAGCCACTGTGGTACAAGCATCAGCTTATATTGGCCTACCTAGTCCACTTCATATCTTGCTTAAAGCTTGATTACTCCAAATGTTAAGTGGTAGATTAGGAAGTTTAACCCACAATGGTATAGTTCTAAGTACTTCTTCATTAAAATCAAAATCATCCGACCACTGTCTCATGATAATTGGCCTATTATTCTGTAACGACCCGACCGGTTGTTTTGAACTCTAGCGCGTCGTTCAGCGGTTGGAAGTCATGAACAACTTTATTTCAGGTATTATGACTTGTGCGTATGGTCGGAGTTGAGACTCAGGAAGTTCGGAGTTAGATTGGAAGGAAAATTCTCATTTCGGAAGCCTTAAGTTGGAGAAATTGATTAAGATTGGAATTTTGAGCAAACAACCTTGAAATCAGGGTCGGAAGGTTCCAGCAGGTTCGTATGATGATTTCGGACTTGGGTGTATGTCCAGATCGGGGTTTGGATAACCCAGGAGCGTTTCGGCGTATATTGTGGAAGTTAGCATTTTAGAAGAAATTTTCTAAGTTTGGGTTGGAAGGCATTTCAGAGATATTGATATTCGTTTGGGATTCCGAGTCTGGGAATAGCTTTGGATGGTGATTCTGGAGTTGGGAGCGCAATCGAAAGTGAATTCAGATGTCCGTAGGTTATTTTGAAGTCACTAGGCTAAAGTTAGAAATTTGAAGGTTTTGAAGAATCCGACCGGAAGTGGAAATTTTGATATCAGGGTCGGAATATGATTCTGGAAGTTGGAGCAGGTCCATAATTTTGAATATGACTTGTGTGCAAAGTTTTTGGGTCAATCGGGCATGATTTGATAGGTTTCGGCATCAGATGTGGGAGTTTGAAACTTCAAAGTTCATAAAGTTGAATTTGAGTGTGATTCGTGATTTCGACATTGTCTGATGTGATTCGAGGCCTCGAGCAAGTCCGCATTATGTTTTGGGATAGGTATGTGTGATTGGACGGGGTCCTGGGGGCCTCAGGTGGATTCCGGGTGGTTAACGGATCAAGATTGAAGTTGGCAAAGAGATGAAGTTGCTGTCATCTGGTGTCACCGCACCTATGAGGCTTTGGCCGCAGGTGCGGAGCCGCAGATGCGGTTTAGGGGCCGCAGGTGCGAGAAGTGGAAGGCTTGGCTGGGACCGCAGGTGCAAGGCAATTTCCGCACCTGCGAAAGTGGAGATGCGGCGTATGGATCGCAGGTGCGAGTTTTGACTGGAGTCGAGGAAGTCGCAGGTGCGAGAGTCTGGGCGCACCTGCGGAAGCACAGGTGCGAGAGGTGGAACGCAGGTGCGGATATCGGGCCTGGGCAGATTGTTTTTAGACCGAGAAGTTTTCATTTCTTCTCCTAATTTTCATATGCTATGGGCGATTTTGGAGAGCATTTCAAGAGGGGTTTCATCAGGCATCAGAGGTAAGTTGTTTCTACTAATTTCTAAGATTAAATACAAGATTATTACATGGTTTTGATATGAGAAATTGAGGGAAATTTGGGAATTTTGAAGAAACCTAGAAACTTTGATAAATTGGATTTTAGCCACGAACTTGAGCATGAATATTTGAGTAAAATGTATATTTGAACTAGTAAAGCTATGGGTAGAGTTTATCTTCGAGAAATTTCGGAATCCGGGCACGTGGGCCCGAGGGCATTTTGGTCAATTCACTGAGCGGAGCTGGGAAATTATATAATTTGGATTTGTTACCAATAATAGAGTATATTTTCATTGATTTGTCGTTATTTGGTTAGTTTGGGGGCGTTGTGCATCCATCGGAGTCGTCGGAAGGGCTTGGAAGCCGGTTATGAATCTTCGGAGCGAGGTAAGGTTCCTTTCTAACTTTGTGAGGGGGAATTGTCCCCCTAGGTGAACTAAATGAATATAAATATGCCATTACTTGCAAGGGCTACGTACGTACGAGGTGACGGGAGTCCGTGCGTAGCTACTGTTATGCCATGTCCGGGTAGTGTAGGATCCATTATCATGCCTTAATTGTTGTATCTGTGATTTCATCAATGATATTAGCCTAGTGATATTACCGAGTTAATAATTGAATACTTAGGACGGTCAGAGCCTATTTTCCTCAATCACTTGAGAAGAAAACGGATCCTTCCTTGTATAATTGTGTTCCGGATGAATCTGTAATACTTAGAACCGTATTAAACTTGATAAATGAATTCCCAGAAATGACTTCAATACTATCTTCAAGTTCACCTAAAGAGAATTTTACCACTCCCATGAGAAAAACTGCTTTCTTGATAAAAATACGGATTTATTATGTGAATTTGTGTACATATGAGCACCTGAGTCGTAGGTATGATTCGCGAGCAGGCTAGCCTTATTTATATATATATAACCGCGTCGCATGATCGATTCGCGAGCGGGGAAAATAGATGCATCTATGGTTCGAGCCGTTCGACCCTCGGCAGTGCACAGTTTATTATTGTTAGTCCGCACCGTTCGACCATCGGCATTGCTTGCGCATGATATTTGATGCGTAGTTGCTATGATTTTTGCCTTATTACTGGCCTGGAATTTTAAGTTGTCAATTGAAATGACAGAGATCGAGAGTTATTAAATATTTTTGGAAAAAGTTGTTCCTTCCCGTTGATTAAGTTGTTATTTGATTAAATCACCCATGTTGATTAATTGGTATTAACATGACGAAAAATTTAAGTGTTAATTTTGGAAAGAGTTGACATTATTTATTCCTGAACTTAATAAATTGCCTATGATAACCATGCTCAGTGTAACACTTGAATAATCTAAATTGACCTATAGCAAGTATCTAATCTGACCTCTCATCACTACCTCTCTGAGGTTAGGCGGGATACTTACTGAGTACACGTTGTTTTCGTACTCATACTACACTTGCTGTGCATTTTGTTGCACAGGTACCTTCATAGCCCAGTGACTGACTTGGAGACTTGGACGGGTTGCATCATCCGGAGGCGTTCCGCAGATGACAGAGTCTTCCTCCTATGTATTTGTACTTTATTTTCAGTCCTTGTTCAATTTGTACCTCGGACAAGCTTTGTATGATTGTATAAATCCTTAGAAGTTGCTCATGTACTTGTGTCACTAGGTTCTGGGGATGTGTTGGGATTTATTTCATTAAATTAAATTGATATTCCTGTTGTATTTAATTAACGAAGATTTATTCATTTGATTATGAAATTAAATGAAAGGTAACAATTTCGAAGATGATAAAACAGAAATGAATTTCAACTAATTAAGGTTTGGCTTTCCTGACAATGGTGTCCGGCGCCATCACAACTTATGGAATTTGGGTCGTGACAACATGGTATCAGAGCTCTAGGTTCCCCTAGGTTTCACGAGTCATGAGCAAGTCTAGTAGAGTCTTGTGGATCGGTACAGAGACGTATGTACTTATCTTCGAGAGGCTACAGGGCTGTTAGGAGTAGTTCCCTTATTGATTCCTCATCATGCGATTTGATTCCTTTGAGGCTTATGCCGATGTTTCTTCCTACTCAATCTTATGCATCGTGAAGCGCTTGTTATGAATCGGGAATTTAAGGAGTTGTAATGGTGCTACAGATATGGTGCGTGAAGTCTTCCGTGCATAGTTGTTTGGGTTGTTGTTGTTGCCCTGTATGAAGAATGATATGTTGTCTCAGCTCGGTAGTTGTGTTCATTAAGAGCCTGGAGGCTATGCTCAGGTGGTTATGATGCTTATGATTGGTTATCACGAGATGTGGGTGTTATGATAGAATGCTTACCCGTATATTGGGGTGATGAATGGTTTGTAGGGAGGTCTTCCCAAGGCGTGATCTCGAGATTCAGTATTTTAGTTTTGGCAGAGAAAAGGCATTTGAATTATAAATAGTGAGGCTTTGGATTGATAAAGTAGTAAGACTTGGTGTTTTCAAGTGGGGTGGAGCATTCACTTGTGATGTGATATCGTCGTCTTTGATCGAATAGAATGTGTTAAGCTCGTCGGTGCTATGGTTTCTTCGGTTACATTGGGTCAGAGTGTGGTTAAACAGTATTGAAGAAGCAATTGTTAGAGGCTGTGGTGTGCGGTGGTTCAAGTATTAAACGAGTATTTCTAATGAAGGTAGCTCGAGGAAGATGATCTTCGGAGAGTCGAAGTTATGGTAATATGTCGGTTTAAGAGCTGCAGAGAATGATATTGAATTGAGGCAAACAATTGGGTAGCATTCGATGAAGGAAGTCATGTGAGAAGTATCAAGTGGCGGCTAAATTTATAAAGGGCCAGGCATAAGAAAAGGAAGTCAGGTAGTGATTAAAGGAACGAGTTTAACCAAAGTGGGAGAGTGGCAGCGTAGCATATGAGTTTAGCGGTAAGACAGCTGCCAATCTTGAGGAGAAGTTTGGAGTAATTTGAGAATTTTAGTGGACGGGGATTAGGTCCACGAGCTTAATCTGAAATGTTGGTTATTCGGCGGAAGGTTGGATGCAACAGAGAGAAGAATGGTGATAGGCATGGGTATTTGATGAATATGTGCACAAGTGGGTCCTATTGGACCAGGGCTGGGCTTCGAAAGGTTCAGTATTTATGCTTAAGGCATAGGCAAGTTGTAAGGGCAGTGACTCAGTCACGTACTTCATTGAGAGGATGTTCATATGCTAGAAGAGCGTTGGAGTTGATTGTATTCGGGGCCAGTCAGAGTGGGTGACTCTCAATAGCGGTCCTAGTTAATTCAAAGGTTAAGGAATACAGTATCTAAGGATTTCGAGCAGCTGTGTGAGTAAGGATCGAGCTTTTGCAGCGTAGCTGTTGAGAAAGGGGAAAAGGTTGGAGTGTTCTATGTTATTGTCAGCATGCATGATAGTATTGGAGGAGTGAGAGAAATAAACTCCGGATCGTAGAAATGGTTATTGGAAGGGTATGAGATGGGCTGCAGGATTTAGACAGCACGGCCTCGTGAATCAGGGTCACTTGGGAAGAGTGAGGGTTGAGTTGCTATGAGTTGAAGGGAGCTACTATTATCTCTGAGGCAATTAAAGATGACTAAAAGGAAGATAGATTTGGTTAGCCGTGGTTTAAATGGCACAGGTGTAGCAGTGATCAGTACCTTCGATGTGATTGTGTGTGGTTATGATTCTCATTAATTGAGGCAAGTAAAAGGTTTTCTATATAATGAAGTGTTCACCCTAGTAGTGGTTTAGGAGTTATGGTGGAATTCCTATGCTATTCCATATTGGCATGTTAGGTGTCGTAAGCGGTATGCAACTGGAACTAAGAATCGAGATTGCGGTTCGGTGTTAACAAGGACGTCATGAGCTCGAAGGAGAAAGAATGAGGGATTTGAATGTTTAGAATGAGTTGATGTTGTCTTCAGTGTTACCTGAGATCGATGTTCGGTGAAAGAGGATTTGTACCCTGATCATGGGTTCTTGAATGGTTTTACAACATTAGTGTAGTCGGTGGTATGGATGTGCATACTGGTTTCCTTGTGTGGAAGGACGTGGGAGCGTGACCACGGGAAGATTGTATAAGTGTAACATGTAGTCACCTAAGGGATTGAAAGGATTAGACCAAGTATAAAGGAATGTAATATTGCTTAACTGAGAATTTATGCCTGGAAGGCGTTCGGTTTAGTCGATTGTGGATTGTCGGGTGTCTGTCCCGGCTATGATGGTGGTTCTTGTTTATTGTTAGAATAATCGGGGTATTATGGACCCAGGTGAGGCTATTAGCTTAGTTCAGTGCAAGCGAAATCGATTTGAAGTGTGTTACTGGATTTAAAACAAGATTTTGGGCTTCATACGAGTTATGTGTGTTCATTTTAGTATAGCGCTCCGCAGAGAAGGGGTGTTGGAATATCATATGTTGTTTCGTCTTCGTTGATTCAGTATATTGTGATTGTGCCGTGTGAGTTGTGAAACGGCTTGATAATTTCTTATGTGTTGAGATTCCGCGTAGTGATGTGGTTATGTGAGCAGAGTGGCTCTTGATATTCAGGTTTTTATATATATCGCACCTCAGTTGTGCTTGAGTTTGTAGCATATAGCCCTACTAGTCTCCCTAGAAGGGTATTATGCACCTAGCGTGCTGGTGACCGGTATTCAGTGATTTGTAATAATGAGCAATTCAGCTCCGTGTATATCTCCTTATGTGAATTCTATGATGGGACCGGGTGGCACGTGGCCACGAGTGTGTTATTTGGATCGGGTTGCACGCCGCAACAGTGTGATGATGAGTAAGGTTCCTGTATTTATTTTCTTATGTTATATTTCCTATTTTTCTGAAGGAAGTTATATTAGTTGCGTGAGTTGAGTAGTACTTTTCTGAGTCATTTTGTATGTATCATGTTCGAGTTGCGGCCTATTGGCGCATTTTGGCATTGTGTGTGATTGATGGTCATGTCTGGGATGATTTTCTATTTGAACAGTTCATACTGGGTGAGACGAGATTATTGGATCAGGGGTCAAGTGCGATGAGATTATGTGAAGTAAACTTCAGGACAATCACCATTTTTTGGTTTGCAATGAGATGATAATCTAAGTCAAGAGAAAAAATTTCAATGTTTGGTTAACTCTGCAGTTGGTTAGGAATTTCTACGCATTTCCTCTGTTGTGGTGGTATCGTCAGCATCATAGCAGGGTGTATGTATATATCTTATAAGGTGCATTGAGAGCATCAGGTTCGTAGAATTTTGGCAGTTAAGGTTCAAGGAGCGTCATTGTGGTTAGATGATGGATTATGCGGTGTGCGGTGCTGATTCAGCAAAGGTACGCAGTTGTGTTCTGGTGCCTTGTGTGGTAGTTGATACGGTGTTCATATGTTATACCAGTCCTGGCAGAGAATTTCTGGTGTTGGAATTGAGTTCGGAACTTGCGGTAGGGATAAAGGAGGGTATCTTCAGATTTTATCAAGCTTATGTGTTCAACTGGGTTGTGGAAGCACGGGCAAGTGTACGAGGTGTTAAACAGTGATTTCAGATAACTCCAGGGCATTTCTTGGCACGTTCGAGGACGAACGTCTGTTTAAGTGGGGGAGAATGTAACGACCCGACCGGTCGTTTTGAACTCTAGCGCGTCGTTCAGCGGTTAGACGTCATGAACAACTTCATTTCAGGTATTATGACTTGTGCGTATAGTCAGAGTTGAGACTCAGGAAGTTCAGAGTTAGATTGGAAGGAAAATTCTCATTTCGGAAGCCTTAAGTTGGAGAAATTGATTAAGATTGGAATTTTGAGCAAACGGCCTCGAAATCAGGATCGGAAGGTTCCAGCAGATTCGTATGACGATTTCGCACTTGGGCGTATGTCCGGATCAGGGTTTGGATAACCCAGGAGTGTTTCGGCGTATATTGTGGAAGTCAGCTTTTTAGAAGAAATTTCCTAAGTTTGGGTTGGAAGGCATTTTAGAGATATTGATGTCCGTTTGGGATTCCGAGTCTGGGAATAGCTTCGTATGGTGATTCTGGAGTTGGGAGCGCGATCGGAAGTGAATTCGGATATCCGTAGGTTATTTTGAAGTCATTAGGCTAAAGTTAAAAATTTGAAGGTTTTGAAGAATCCGACCGGAAGTGGAAATTTTGATATCAGGGTCGGAATGCGATTCTGGAAGTTGGAGTAGGTTTATAATGTTGAATATGACTTGTGTGCAAAATTTGGGGTCAATCGGGCGTGATTTGATAGGTTTCGGCATCGGATGTGGGAGTTTGAAACTTCAAAGTTCATAAAGTTGAATTTGAGTGTGATTCGTGATTTCGGCATTGTTTGATGTGATTCGAGGCCTCGAGCAAGTCCGCATTATGTTTTGGGACAGGTTGGTGTGATTGGACGGGATACCGGGGGCCTCGGGTGGATTCCGGGTGGTTAACGGATCAAGATTGAAGTTGGAAAGGGCTGAAGTTGTTGTCATTTGGTGTGACTGCACCTGCGAGGCTTTGGCCGCAGGTGCAGAGCCGCAGATGCGGTTTAGGGGCCGCAGGTGCGAGAAGTGGAAGGCTTGGTTGGGACCGCAGGTGCGAGGCAATTTCGGCACCTGCGAAAGCGCAGATGCGGCGTATGGATCGCAGGTGCGAGTTTTTACTGGAGTCGAGGAAGTCGTAGGTGCGAGAGTCTAGGCGCACCTGCGGAAGCGCAGGTGCGGATATCGGGCCTGGGCAGATTGTTTTTAAACCGAGAAGTTTTCATTTCTTCTCCTAATTTTCATATTCTATGGGCGATTTTGGAGAGCGGTTTCATCAGGCATCAGAAGTAAGTTTTTTCTACTCATTTCTAAGATTATTACATGGTTTTGATATGAGAAATTGAGGGAATTTTGGGAATTTTGAAGAAACCTAGAAAATTTGATAAATTGGATTTTAGCCACGAACTTGAGCATGAATATTTGAGTAAAATGTATATTTGAACTAGTAAAGCTATGGGTAGAGTTTCTCTTCGAGAAATTTCGAAATCCGGGCACGTGGGCTCGATGGCATTTTGGTCAATTCACTGAGCGGAGCTGGGAAATTATATAATTTGGATTTGTTACCAATAATAGAGTATATTTTCATTGATTTGTCGTTATTTGGTTAGTTTGGGGGCGTTGTGCATCCATCGGAGTCGTCGGAAGGGCTTGGAAGCCGGTTATGAATCTTCGGAGCGAGGTAAGTCTCCTTTCTAACTTTGTGAGGGGGAATTGTCCCCCTAGGTGAACTAAATGAATATAAATATTCTATTACTTGCGGGGGCTACGTACGTATGAGGTGACGGGAGTCCGTGCGTAGCTATTGTTATGCCATGTCCGGGTAGTCTAGGACCCACTATCATGCCTTAATTGTTGTATCTGTGATTTCATCAATGATATTAGCCTAGTGATATTACCGAGTTAATAATTGAATACTTAGGATGGTCAGAGCCTATTTTCCTCAATCACTTGAGAAGAAAACGGATCCTTCCTTGTATAATTGTGTTTCGGATGAATCGGTAATACTTAGAACCGTATTAAACTTGATAATTGAATTCCCAGAAATGACTTCAATACTATCTTCAAGTTCACCTAAAGAGAATTTTACCACTCCCATGAGAAAAACAGCTTTCTTGATAAAAATACGGATTTATTATGTGGATTTGTGTATATATGAGCACCTGAGTCGCATGTATGATTCGCGAGCAGGCTAGCCTTATATATATATATATAT
>ML252399.1:0-35464 GCA_005239495.1 Nicotiana undulata
TTTATTCTCCGCATTTTTAAAGTTTCGTTATTTTTACTAAGCAATGCTTACAGGATTCTGTTGTGAATTGGTTGAAAGTGACGAATTAACATCGTATTTCGTGTTAAATGATTATAAGTTGCTATTGCAAGATATACGTTGGCTGACCTAGCGGGTTCAACGTTAGGCGCAGTCACGGCCTAAAAGGTGGGAATTTGGGTCGTGACAATACAACTCAACACAACTGAACAACACATAAATAAGCAGAAGAAACGGGGCTATAACTCTCGGAATGATCGAGCGGGTCGTTACAGTAATACTAAGAGCCCGTTCGGCCAAGTTGCCAAAAATTGCTTATTTTGAAATGTACTTTTTTCAGAAATGCTTTCCAAAAGTACTTTTGGAAAAAACGGTTGTGTTTGGCTAATTCATTTAAAAAGTACTTTTTGCAACATTTGGTAGACAATTGTGTTTGGCCGATCTTTCTAAAAAGTACTTTTGAATGTCAAATTACCAAAAAGAATAGTACCCAGGTCTTATAATTATTTTAAAGAGAAAAATAAACTTAAATATTTATCGAAAGAGGCTTTTATTATTTTTATTTTATTTAATTAAAATTTAAAACATAAAGTAAACATACACATTAAAGATTTAAATTAATATAATCTCTATATATATAATTATGACAAAGCATATAATAGTATCCAGTATACTTACTTATTATTACATGATTATTTAAATAATCAAAATACATCATTCAGTGTGAATTAGAAATCTATTTCACAATTACTATATATTAATAATTCACCATGAAATAATAAGCAAAGTCACTCACACATGATAATGTTTCTCAATAATATCATCTCTAATTCTACCACATAACGCCTCCATATTAGTAGAAGACTTGCCTTGCATTTCTAAAGGAATACCAGAAGGCTCATCTCCTTTCTCGATCTTTGCATAATGTGTTCATTAGCATAATAGTTGAATTCCTTATTTGTAGAAGAATGTCGTCGGATGAAATCTTGTATAGTTGAACGTAAATAGAAATAATTTTAAATATATAAGAAATTATTATTTTCGTGCAAAAAATAGTTAAGTATATTTCAATTCAAATTCAAAAAGAGTAACTAATTATTTACAACACATAATGCATAACTTAATTTTTTAAGAATTTAGATTCAAAAAGAAACTAATTATTACCTAACCTAATTAACTTTGTCCTAAATTGCAGAGTCGCCTGTTGTGAGGCTGCCACTTGACTTAATGTGGAGATTCTTTATTTTCTTTTAATAATATACAAGTCTTTTGTTACGCGTGTAGCGCATGTACTTAATCTCCATAAATACTACACTTTAAAAGATCACATAACTATTATATTAAAAGTTATATATAAATTAAAATTTAAAGGGTAAGTTCTTGAAAATTATAATTGTTAATCTTATTTTAACTAACTCAGTAACAAAAAGAAATTATTTCCCATAGAGGTTCTTCGCCTTCTTAGTAGAAAACACGGAAAAAAGTTTTTAATATTTACGTACATCTCCGATTTGTATAAACGTTTATTTTTGGGGACGTTTAATTTCTTGAACAACAGATATTTTTTTGCTTTTTTGATAAATAAATTTTGGCTTTATCCATATTTCTGTGTGGCATGAGATAGTGGAAGGAGAATTAATATGCACAAAGTTGAGGACATAAATTAAGAGAGGAACATTGAAAACATAAAATAACGTACTAAGAACATATAGTTTGAAAGTGTTGCGTGTTGGTTTTTATCTCAAATTTGATTAGAACATATCTTATTTGTAACAGTAAAACATTAGTGATTGAAGTCCTAAGTTGTCACGATCCAACACTCACCGTAGGTTGCGATGGCGCCCAACGTCACTGTTAGGGATAACATTAATTGTTCATTTTATTACTTTCGAAATTATAATTTTATTAAGGAAGAAAATTTACGCTTTTAAAGCCACGAGAATGTACATAAGTAGTAGTTTATAAAAAAATGAAAGGCGATAATAATATATAAATCCGTAAGCAACAACTAGCATATCCCCAAACTCGATGTCACACGTGCATGAACATTTACTAAGAAATACAATAATAATACAACATCCATCTGGAATATAAATAAGACAAGATAAAGTAAATAATACGATGGAGACTTTGTGGGCTGCGATACATAGTATCGCGGCCCAATTTCATATTAAATCGTGATGGAGTCCAGCACTATTGCTAGACAAGCCAACAATAAACAACTTGTGATTTTCCATTTTTTAACGAGTCTTCCAAGTAATAACTTTCCTTAATTTAAACAATTTAGTGAGAAATAGATTTAAATTAATAAAACGAAAGCAGCTAAATGTATTTATGACCATAGGAATAAAACCAAAATCACAAGTCTACTAGTGTGTGCCAAGATCTGGTGTCACAAGTGTGTGGGAAACTAGTTGAATATACAAAAAGATTTCTACTCTACTGTCTGAAATATAATAGACAGAAAATAAATCAAAATAGAGACTCTGGCATACTGTTGAACGGCTCGGAAGGGCAGCTCACCTGAAATCTCGAACTAGAATCAAGTATGTGCGCCAGACGGATATCCAGATGCACCTACCTCAGATCCTGCACATTTAAGTTAGAAGTGTAACGTGAGTACATAAAATAACATGTACCCAGTAAGTATCCAATCTAACCTCGAAGAAGTAGTTACGAGGGGACAACTTTCACTTACTAAGACTAATGATAATAAGTCAAATTATAACTAAGCATGGATTACAGGAAATATACTGAAAACTCAATAACATGAGATGATAAATATCCTTTTCACAAATATTAAATCCCAATTTTATCTTTCATCATTTAACGATTTATATCATCAAAACATTGAATGAATATCAATTATGAGAAGTCCCAGGAGTTTATCATGCGCAAATAATGCCGATGTCGTACAACCCAAACCGACATAATAATATTTAAACTGCGCACTGCCGAGGGTCAAACGACGCGAACCATAGATGCATCAATTTTCTACCGAGGCGTTCGTCCCCCTCCACAAATAGAAAATACTTTAAAAAACACAAGTTTTTCAATAACAGTCAAGTGTTCTATTCGCAACTTCAAATAAGTGAAACTTAACCTTTAGAATTCCTTTACAAATTTTGAAATATGATTTAACCAATTCAATTATTAAGTAAGGGCGCACCCATTTCAAGTATGTAATGATATGGGTCCTAGACTACCCGGATTATAGCATAATTAGTAGCTACACACGGTCTCTCGTCACCTCGTACGTATGTATCCCTCCACAAATAGATACACATACTAATTAATTCACCTATGGAGTAAATTCCCTCTTACAAGGTTAGAAAAGAGACTTATCTCGTCTCAAAGCCTACTTTTCGGTCCAAGATTATGCTCAAACTCTCAATTTGGTACCGAACACTCCAAAACTAATCAAATAGTATATAAACTAATCAATACATGCTCAAATATTCGTATTCCAACTGTTAAAGAGGTTACCCAACCCTAAATGTAAGATTCAAAAAATTCACCTGCGACCCACGTGCCCGAATTCCAGAAATTTTCAAAAAAAAGTTGTTACCCATAACCTCATGAACTAAAATATATGATTTTCACTAAATTCCATAACCATTTTCGTGGTTAAATCCCATTTTTTTTTATCAAAACCTAGGTTTTTCATCTAAACCCATGATTTTCATAAATTTTCATGTTAAAATATATCCATAATCTATATATTAAACTCACATTAGGTAGAAATTACTTACCTTCAAAGTTTAGGTTGAAATTCCTTTCTTTTAAGCCCTAAAATCGCCCAAGAGTGCAATAAATGAATTCAAAAATGGCTATGTCCCGATTTTAAAACACACTGCCCATCTGCTTTCTTTTCCGCTAATGCGGAAGGGGCCTCACGTTCGCAAAGGCAAACGGACCTGGCCCACAGGAGACGACACATCGCGAACGCGACACTGGCATCGTGAACGTGGAGGCTGGCTTAGCATACCCTTCGCGAATGCGAGGGCTTCTCCGTGAACGCGAAGAACAACAACTGTCCAAGCCCAGCCCAGGCTCCTCTACGCGAACGCGAGTTGCCTCATGCGAACGCGATGGTTACAGGTCCCAGACCTTTGGGAACGCGTACTAGCTATCGCAAACGCGAAGAAAATACCCCAGCCCCAATTCCTTCATCGCGAACGCGAGAGTCCTTCCGCATTCGCAAAGAAGGAAACCATAACTGGAATTTCTGGTTTTTCAAAATTTACTCTGAGCGGTCCGAAACTCATCCGAGCACTTGGGACCCCTTCCAAAGGCACCAACAAGTCTGTAAATATGATACGGACCTGCTCGAACTCTCGGAATGCATAAATCAACAACAGAACTAAGAATCGCACCCTAAAACCAAATTGAATCAAAATATAAACTTTAAGTTTTCAAATTGCTCTGAACGCGCCGAATCATACTTAGACTCCTCAGAGTGACACCAAATTTTGCGAGCAATTCTTAAATCAACATACGGAACTACTCCAGGTCTCAAAATACCATTTGGACCTCGATATCACCAAAACCTACTCCAAACTAAATTTAAAGAACTTCAAAAACCTTCAAAGAACCAACTTTCGATATTAGGCGCCGAAATGCTCTTGGGTTTATCCAAACCCTATCCGAGCATACTCCCAAGTACGAAATCATCATACGAACCTATTGGAATTGTCAAATCCCGATTTTGAGGTCGTTTGCTCAAAATGTTGACCGAAGTCAAACTTAGTCTTTTTAGCCAACCTTAAGGAACTAATTGTTCCGATTTCAACCCGAACCCTTCAAATTCCTGAAATAACCATTCATGCAAGTCATAAAATAGTAAAATCACATACGAGGAGTCTTATTTATGGGAACAAGGTTCTAAAAGCAGAACGACCGGCCGGGTCGTTACATTCTCCACCTCTTAAACAAACGTCGTCCTCGAACGGGTCTAGAATCATACGTGGAGTGTTGAATAAGTGTGGGTATCTGCTCTGCATGACCTCCTCAGACTCCCAAGTCGCCTCCTCAGATGGTTGGCCCCTCCACTGAACCTTTACCGCGGAAATCCTCTTGGGTGTCAGCTGGTGATCCTGCCTATCAACAATGGAAACTGGCTCCTCTTCATAACCCAGACTCTCATCTAACTGGATCGTGCTGAAGTCTAACACATGTGACAAATCGGCATGATACCTCTGGAGCATAGACATGTGGAAGACCGGATGAACTCCTGATAGGCTGAGAGGCAAAACAAGCTCATAAACAGCCTCTCCAACTCGTCTCAACACCTCAAATGGGCCTATAAACATTGAGCTCAACTTGACCTTCTTCCCAAATCTCATGATCCCTTCGTCGGCGAGACTTTCAAGAGAACCTTCTCGCCTACCATAAATGATAAATCACGCGCCTTCTGGTCTGCGTAACTCTTCTGTCTAGATTGTGTTGCGAAGCCGCTCTTGAATCAACTTTACCTTTCCCAAGGCATCCTTCACCAAGTCAGTACCATATAACTTAGCCTCTCCGGGCTCAAATTACCCAATGGGAGAACGATATCGTGTTGATACCCAATTTTTTCCTCAAACTATTTGCATATATACCTTCAAAATCACTTTTTATAATAACTTGTATTTTTTCACAATTTTCCCATATTTTATCAATTTATTTCTAATTTGTCCAGTACTTTTATATCCAATAATTAATCATAAGTTGCATTACAAATAGTTTCAAAATATTCCTTGGTTCAATATATCATTTTATATCCTATTAGGATCTAATTATTTCACAAATTAGCCAATTTAGCATTATTTAGCTATAATTACAGCAATTTTGCAATTATAGGCTAATTGTACATTTGATGCTATTTTAACTCGACAATTAGTCATTTAATATTTTATATTAGCTAATGCCTTAATTTTAATTTATTTAGCATCAATTTTATTTTATATAATTATTAGTTATTTTATTAATTATCTATCTATGTTTATGGGTATTTAACTAATAGCCATCTTTTAATTTCAATTGTGGCCTAGATTAAACCCAATACCCGCCTGATTTAATTAACCCAACACACCCAGGCCAAGTCTTTACCTTACCCGACCAAAAACCCTCGATGAATCTGAGCCCTCATTCTCACTCAGATGCTCATCTCTCTACTCTCTCTCTAACTCTATAGATCTCTCTAGAGACTTCCAGTCTCCCCCCACCTCTGATGAGGTCCGTTCGTCTTCTCCGGTCGTCTCTTCGCCGGAGGCCATGGAATCCTCACCATCCTCCTGCCTCTCATGGCTCCTTCACGCCGGTGTTGCCGTCTCTAAGGTCTTCAAGAGACCAGGGATCATTCTCTCACATTTCTATCCTGTTTCAGGCCTTCATGGCTCGATTTTGAGTAAGATCTCCCTATTTTTGCCTAAACCTATGGGTTTCTAGGCCGATATCTTCATCTCTAGGTTATTTTCTCGAAACCCCAATTTCGTCTTTTAAACTTCTCAGATCTGTATAGATCTGAGATGAGCTTAGCCTATTTCGTATGTTTTCTTATGAAAACCCTCTGATTTTTGAATAGTTTCTCATCTTTCCTAAACTAGGGTTTCTGAAAATCTTTTTCTTCAAAAACGATTTTTGATTTTTAAGCGCTTATTCTCTGACTCTCAAGAGTTTTAATTGACTATGTTGAGTTTCTTATCAACCCTAATTAGTTCATGTTGAAACCCCCAATTATGCACTTTGTTTGAATTCTGAAGTTCGTCCTTGATTATTTGCTACCTAATTTTGCTATGTGCTTCGTTTAATTAGAATATTTTGTGATATTTTACCCTAGTATGCCTCTATTAGGGTTTCAGAGTCGATTCTTTCTGTTTATACTCGGTGTATCTGTTTATTCGTGGAAACCTATGTTATTTTCCTTAAAACTAGTGTTATTTTGAGTCTCTGATTCGTTGATTTGCTATGATGATACCTATGTGCTTATTTTCTCAAATATTCTCATATTTTCTTTACATCCTTTGATTATTTCTTACCTTATTCTCTGATTAACCGTGTTATTTATTTGATTCTTACTGGTTATTTCCTTAATTGAACCCTTTATGTACTTACCCCTAATTGCCTACTCTATATCTAGGTTATTTGACTCCTTTTCTTAGTTAACTACCTTGTTCTTTACTGTTAATTGATTGCCTGAGTTCAATTGACTCCTTACCTTTGTGACATTTTCCTTAATTGACATTGGCTCCCTGTGATTTGAATCCCACCCAAGATTTTCTTGACTGATTTCCCTAATTAAACTATATTCCGCCTTATTTTATGTGTAAACATGTTGTCAATTACTTTGATACACTTTTCTTATTTGTATATTCTGTATTTAGTCCTAATTGCATATACTATCTCTTACATGGTAAAATTAGTTCCTCAATCGATTCTCTTTCCTTATTTATCATTATTGTATCCGCTTGAACTATGACTCCATAATTAAAGGGAGTACTTACATTGATTGGATCCTGATTTGTGATTATTTCTATTTTTATGATGGACTTTTACCTATTACCATATCTCGGCTTATTTTCAAAAGCTATAAGTACTCTTATTCTCTCATTAGCAAGGACACGAACATATACACTGTTCAACTCTCTCTTACACACACATATACTCTCTACTGTTATTCTCTTGATCATCTGCTATTTCCAGTCGGCAGCAAGCCAAGACTGGTGATTATATTTGCTTATTCCTCATTCTGTATTTGTTATCTTCAACTGGTATGTTTTAACTTTAGGTTTAAAGTTTCAAAACAATATGTATCTTTGGGTATTTCGATTCATCTTGTTTCTAATCTTCTCTTACTTATGGCTTTGATGTTCTACTTGCAACTAGTTTTTATGCTTGTTGTTTACCTTTTCCCTTTTAACTTCAGCATGTTAGTTCCCCTTTGCATGCTTCATATGATCCTGCTATGTTTTCTTTATGCTACAACATGCACGACATGTTACATAGACTCTATACTATATCTGGAACTCTTCCCTAAACCTATGTATAACTATGTATAATGTCCTCTCCCCAATTCTCCCTCAATCTGATTCTGTTGAATTCTTTTGACAAACTGTGTCTATGACTGCTTAAGTTCTATACCAGTCTGTGATACTCTTGTACTTCTCTAATGTTAACTTGTATCCCAATCTGTTTCTATGTGTCCCCAATCCCTGCTTCCTTGTTTGTATTATCTCTATGCACTGTGTGATGTTTGGTGTTGGTTGATTGTTCTGAAACTATTTTCCTAAGGCATTCACTTACTATTGTGAAGACACTTTTCAAGTAAACCATATTTTAAAGATGTTATTTTAACTCAACTCTTTTTCAAATCATCTCATGCACTTCACTTTATTCCTAGACCATAAGTTCTGCCCCCCTCAGTGTGAGCACTACTTTGGGACTCCTGAGCTCCCTCTGAACTCTGACACACTAATGGCACTTCCACACTGCACATGTCTAATTCTTGGTTACTAAGTCTGGGTGTGAGCATTGCCCGGGAGCCCTTGAGGTCCTTAGGGAACTTTGACACACCCGGATTATGAAAGTATGTGAAATACCATATGGCAATGAGGTTTGGAGGACTTGGGCCTAATTGAAGGCTCCCTATAGAATAGCTTCTTATTTTCCATTTCAATTATGTAATTTATTCATTGGCCTGTAATAATTTGTAAACAACTCTTGGGGATGGATAGTAAACAAAGGGGAAAGGGATAAATATGCATGCTATAGATATAAATGGTAGAAACCATGCTATTAGGCTTACATTTCCTATGTGCGCAATAGGAGTCATGCTTAGGACTAATGTGTGCATTAGGAATCATGTTTTTAGGATTTCATGAATCTATTTTCAGCACTTTGCCTCAATGTTGTTATGTCACTTCTTATTCAGTAATAACAACGGAAATGCTGCCATGTGATTATGTTCATGCATTCTAAATCTGAATCGTGCCTTAAACGAGTGTTAACAAATCTGCACTTTACCACATTGCACGTAGAAAGCATGTCTTAGGTAGACAATTAATAAACCTATCACTTTTACATACCCTGGAACCATGCCAAGCATGCATTAGATACCATGTCTTTAAGGCTTTCATGCTTACCGCTTTAACGTACATCATGTCTCTAATTCATGCCTACCACATAGAAATCCTGCTCCCAAGATAATAAAAAATCAATATAAAATTGTTACTCCTGTAAATCAGGTCTTGACCATCCTGCATTTATATGTGCATATTAGATGCCATGCTCTAGGATTTCATTTGCATTTGATCAACTACTCCTAAGTTTAAACTACTGATTCATAAAAGGTATAAAATACAGTATTACATTATGTTTATCATGTCTTCCTGTAATAGAAATTGGTAACTGACATTGCATTCTTAGATTTACATCACTTAGAACAGCATGTTTTAGGTAAAACTAACCTCTAAACTATTTAATAGTTCTGATAGCCATCATGTACAGCCCCACGCCTAGGTAAGCCTTAGGTAATCCATCCCTTTAAAACTGAACGTTGTGTTGATTACGCTTACTGTCTAAGGGCTAATAAGTTTTAAAAGCCGTAGGCAAAACTGATTAGGGTTTTCTGAGTAATAAAAAATAGACCTGCATATCTGTCTACCTTTTGAACTCACTTAGACACCATATCTTAGGTTCTGAACTAAAACACTGTCCTTACTTGTGTTTGAGTCGTGCTGATTATGTGCATTATCTGCGGAGGTAAATTTGAGCCTCTTATGCTTCTATGTGTTCCCATTTACTGCAGTAACTTTCCTTAATTTAAACGATTTGGTGAGAAACTAATCAAATGGTATATAAACTAATCAATACATGCTCAAAAGTTCGTATTCCAACTGTTAAAGAGGTTATCCAACCATAAATGTATGATTCCTAAAATTCACCCCCGACCCATGTGCCTGGATTTCGGAAATTTTCGAAGAAAGTTGTTACCCATAACCTCATAAACTATATATGATTTTCACTAAATTCCATAACCATTTTCGTGGTAAAATATCATTTTAATCAAAACCTAGGTTTTTTGTCTAAACCCATGATTTCACAAATTTTCATGTTAAAATCTACCCATAATCTATGTATTAAACTCACATTGGGTAGAAATTACTTACCTTCAAAAGCTAGGTTGAAATTCCCTTCTTTAAAGCCCTTAAATCGCCCAAGAATGCAATAAATGAACTCAAAAATGGCTAAGTCTCGATTTTAAACACACTACTCAATTGTCTTCTTCTTCGCGAACGTGGAAGGGGCCTCGCATTCGCGAAGGAAAATGGCCCTTGCCCCAGGAGACGAAACATCGCGAACGCAGAGCCTAGCTTGGCCTACCCTTCGCGAACGCGAAGAACAACACTGGCCCAACCCCAACCAAGACTCCTCTACGCGAATGCGAGTCACCTCACGCGAATGCGATGGTTACAGGTCCCAGACATTCGCGAACGTGGACTAGCTATCATGAATGCGTAGCACAAAAATCCCCCAGCCCCAATTCCTTAATCGCGAATGCGAGAGTCCTTCTGCGTTAGCGAAGAAGGAAACCATAACTGGAATTTCTGGTTTTTCAAAGTTTGCTCCGAGCGGTCCAAAACTCACCCGTGCCACTCGGGACCTCATCCAAAGGCACCAACAAGTCAATAAACATGATACAAACATGCTTGAACTCTCAAAACACATAAATCAACAACGAAACTAAGAATTGCACCCTAACATCAAATTGAATCAAAATATGAACTTCAAGTTTCTAAATTACTCCGAACGCGCCGAATCATACCTATATTCCTCTGAATGACACCAAATTTTGTGGGCAAGTCTTAAATCACCATACGGAACTACTCCCGGTCTCGGAATACCATTTGAACCTCGATATCACCAAAACCTATTCCAAACCAAATTTAAAGAACTTCAAAAACCTTCAAAGAGCCAAATTTCGATATTAGGCGCCGAAATGCTCCTAGGTCATCCAAAACCCGATCCGAGCATACACCCAAGTCAGAAATCATCATACGAACCTATTCAAACCGTCAAATCCCGATTTCGAGGTCGTTTCTCAAAATATTGACCGAAGTCAAACTTAGCCTTTTTAGCCAACCTTAAGGAACTAATTGTTCCGATTTCAACCCAAACCATTCAAATTCCCGAATTAACCATCCCCTCAAGTCATAAATAGTAAAAGCACATACAGAGAGTCTTATTTAGGGAAATAGGTTTCTAAAAGCAAAACGACAGGTCGGGTCGTTATATTCTCCACATCTTAAACAAATATTCATCCTCGAACGGGTCTAGAATCATACTTGGAGTGCTGAATAAATGTGGTATCTGCTCCGCATATCCTCCTCGGACTCCCAAGTCGCCTCCTTGGCTGGTTGGCCCATACACTGAATCTTTACCACGGAAATCCTCTTGGATCTTAACTGGTGATCCTGCCTATCAACAATGGCAACTGGCTTCTCTTCATAACCCAGACTCTCATCTAGCTGGATCATGCTGAAGTATTACACATATGACAAGTCGGCATGATACTTTCGGAGCATAGACACGTGGAAGACCGCATGAACTCCCGATAGGCTGGGAGTTAAAGAAAGCTCATAAGCAACGTCTCCAACTCGTTTCAACGCCTTAAATGGGCATATAAACCTTAGTCTCAACTAGCCCTTCTTCCAAAATGTCATGATCTCTTTCATCGATGAGACTTTCAAGAGAACCTTCTCGCCTACAACGGCTGCATGCCCAGGATCCTGAGCAGTAGGGGTCTGTGCTCCCCCTCCCGCCTGAGATGTGGCTGGGCCTGCTGGAAATAAACCTTCCTGGGTCATAGAATCCATGAATTGTAGCATACGACCCATGACCTCCTAGAAGCCCGGTGTTGTCGTGAAATTGACCGGAGCTGGCTCTGTTGCGGGCACCTCACCCTGCTCCTCAACTATGCGATCCTCCACTGGATCCGATAGTGGTGCAACTGGGGAAACTATGGGACATCCTCGTCCCTACCTCGGGCGGGTTCCCTCCCCCTGCTTCTGCTCGGCCTCTAGCAATAGGGGGAGCAGCCCCTCCCAGGTCTAGAACGTCTGCCGCGCACGTTCTCACCTTCTGTGAGAGAATAAGTGGAAGAAACTTAGTACACCATCAAATGCACGATAGGAGATGAATAAAGAGTAGTTTTCTAACACCTTATAGCCTCCTGAAGATAAGTACGGATGTCTCCGCACCGATCCGCAAGATTCTATTAGGCTTGCCTATAATTTATGAGACCTACGTGAACCTAGTGGTCTGGTACCATGTTGTTACGACCCAATTTCATATTAAGTCGTGATGGCATCTAGCACCGTTGCTAGACAATCCAACTAGGGGTGTTCATAAAAATCCAAAAAACCGAACCAAACCCAAAACCAAACCAAACCGACCAAAAAAACCGATATTTTTTTGTTTGGTTTGGTTTTGGTTTTGAATTTTAAAAACCGATCAAATTTGGTTTGGTTTTGGTTTTAATCAAAAAATAATCGAACCAAACCGATTATAGGAGTAGCTATTTTAAATTTATTATTACACCTATATATATGTATATTTTTATGCAAAGTTTCAATAATTTTATGGTGAATGCTAATCGTTTGCACTTTTAGTACAAATATTTACTTTTATATTCTAGTTTGATTGGTAGTTTTCTTTTGTTAAGTGTAAGAATCCATTTCATGTTTAAATTTTTTTTGTAATTGAGTCCTTAAATTATTCATCACTATTTGATTCAATTATCATCAGTATATTTTAGTAAATAATAGATTTCTCAAAGGGTAATTGATTTGATAGTGTCACGTTGAAAATGTGGTCGCCGGAATATGTGTTTGGTAGTGTATGTCTTATATTTAAGAAAAAACCGACAAATAACCGAAAAAACCAAAAAATCGACATAAACCGAATCGGAAAAAACCGACTTAATTGGTTTGGTTTGGTTCTAATATTTAAAAAACTGACTTACTTGGTTTGGTTTCTTTTTAGGGAAAAACCAATCCAAACCGAACCACGAACACCCCTAAATCCAACAGTGAACAACCTAGTGATTTCCCATTTTTAACGAGTCTCCCAAGTAATAACTTTCCTTAATTTTAACGATTTGGTGAGAAACAGATTTATATTAATAAAACGAAAGCAGTTCAATGTATTTATGATCATGGGAATAAAACTAAAATCATAAGTCTACTAGTGTGTGCCAAGATCTGGTGTCACAAGTATGTGGCCAACTAGTAAAGGAATTTCTACTTTGCTGTATGAAATAGAATAGACAGAAAATAAATTAAAAGAGAGACTCTGGCATGCTGCTGAACGGCTTGGAAGGGAAACTCACCATGAAATATCGAACCAGGATCAAGTATGCGTGCTAGACGGATATCCAGATGCATATGCCTTAGATCCTGCACATTTAAGTACAGAAGTGTAGCGTGGGTACATAAAACAACATGTATCCAGTAAGTACGGCTTGGAAGGGCAACTCACCATGAAATATCGAACCAGGATCAAGTATGCGTTCCAGACGGATATCCAGATGCATATGCCTTAGATCCTGCACATTTAAGTACAGAAGTGTAGCGTGGGTACATAAAACAACATGTATCCAGTAAGTACGGCTTGGAAGGGCAACTCACCATGAAATATCGAACCAGGATCAAGTATGCGTTCCAGACGGATATCCAGATGCATATGCCTTAGATCCTGCACATTTAAGTACAGAAGTGTAGCGTGGGTACATAAAACAACATGTATCCAGTAAGTANCGAATTTGACACTCACTAAGGCTAATGATAATAAGTCAAAATTATAACTAAGCATGGATTACAGGAAATATACTGAAAACTCAATAATACGAGATGATAAATATCCTTTTCACAAATATTAAATCACAAATTTATCTTTCATCATTTAACGATTTATATCATCAAAACATTGAAGCAATATCAATTATGAGAAGTCCCAAGAGTTTATCATGTGCAAATAATGTTGAGGTCGTACTACCCGAACCGACATAAAAATATTTAAATTGTGCACTGCAGAGGGTCAAACGATGCAAACCATAGATGCATCTATCTGCTACTGAGGCATTCGGCCCGCTCCCCAAATACAAAATACTTTAAAGAAACACAAGTTTTTCAATAACAGTCAAGTGTTCTATTCACAACCTCAAATAAGTGAAACTTAAGGGTGCAACCATTTCAATTATAGCATGATATGAGTCCTAGACTACCTGGACTTTAGCATAATTAGTAGCTATACACGGACTCTCGTCATCTCGTACGTACGTTGCCCCCCCACCACCACCACCACCACAAATAGACGCACATACTAACTAATTCACCTATGGGGTAAATTCCCTCTTACAAGGTTAGAAAAGAGACTTACCTCGTCTAAAAGCCTACTTCCCGGTCCAAGATTATGCTCAAACTCTAAATTTGGTGCCGAACAATCCAAAACTAATCAAATGGTATATAAACTAATCAATACATGCTCAAAATTTCGTATTCCAACTATTAAAGTGGTTACCCAACCCTAAATGTAAGATTTCTAAAATTCACCCCTGGGACCACGTGCTTGGATTACGAAAATTTTCGAAGAAAGTTGTTACCAATAACCTCATGAACTAAAATATATGATTTTCACTAAATTCCATAACCATTTTCATGGTAAAATCCCATTTTTATCGAAACTTAAGTTTTCATCTAATCCCATGATTTCCATAAATTTTATGTTAAAATTTACCCATAATCTATATATTAAATTAGCATTAGGTAAAAATTACTTACCTTCAAAAGCTAGGTTGAAATTCCCTTCTTTAAAGCCCTAAAATTGCCCAAGCGTGCAATAAATGAACTCAAAAATGGCTAAGTCCCGATTTTAAAGCACACTGCCCAACTGCCTTGTTCTTCGCGAACGCGGAGGGGGCCTCGCGTTCGTGAAGGCAAACGGCCCTGGCCCCCAGGTGAAGACAAATCGTGAATGCGACAGTGGCATCGCGAACGCGGAGGCTATCTAGGCCTACCCTTCGTGAACGCGAGGGCTTCTCCGCGAACGCAAAGAACGACATCGCCCCAAGCCCAGGCTCTTCTACGCGAATGCGAATCGCCTCATGCGAACGCGATGGTTATAGGTTCCAGATCTTCGCTAACGCGGACTAGCTATCGCGAACGCGTAGCATAAAACCCCCCCAGCCCTGATTCCTTCATCGCGAACGCGAGAGTCCTTCTGTGTTCGCGAAGAAGGAAACTAGAACTGGAATTTCTGGTTTTTCAAACTTTGCTCTGAGCGGTCCGAAACTAATCTAAGTCACTTTGGACCCCTTCTAAAGGCACCAACTAGTCTTAAACATGATACGGACTTGCTCGAACTCTCGAAATGTGTAAATCAACAACAGAACTAAGAATCGCACCTTAAAACAAAATTGAATAAAAAATATGAACTTCAAGTTTCTAAATTGCTCTGAACGCGCCGAATTAGACTCCTCGGAGTGACACCAAATTTTGCGGGCAAGTTTTAAATCACCATATAGAACTACTCCTAGTCTTAGAATACCATTCAGACCTCGTTATCACCAAAACCTACTCCAAACCAAATTTAAAGAACTTTAAAAACCTTCAAAAAACTACCTTTTGAAATTAGGCACCGAAACGCTCCCCGATCATCCAAACCCCATTCGAGCATATGCCCAAGTCCGAAATCATCATCTAAACCTATTGGAACTGTCAAATCCGATTTCGATGTCGTTTACTCAAAATGTTGACCGAAGTCAAACTTAGCCTTTTAGCCGACCTTAAGGAACTAATTATTCTGATTTCAATCCGAACCCTTCCAATTCCTAAACTAACCATCCCTCAAGTCATAAAATAATAAAAGCACATACGGTGTGTCTTATTTAGGGGAACGGGTTTCTAAAAGAAAAATGACTGGTCAGGTCGTTACACGTATCCTGAAACTTGCAGCTCACCATAAAGTCTCCTCAGCAGCCGCGCCTATGCGCCAAGATGACCGCCAAATAAACATGTTAGATACTGCACATTTGGTACATAAGTGCAGTATGAGTACGTAAATCAACGCGTACCTAGTAAGCATATAGCCTAACCTTGGAGAAGTAGTTACGAGAGGTCGAAATCAACACTTACTAGAGGTCCAATAAAGCAATATACTAAATCATAAGCAGATTTGAAACACACATCAAAAATGAATCAACACTTCCAAATATTTCTTTTGAAGTATGAACTTCTCAGTCTCGAATTCTACCTCAACAGTTCGGATGTATCAAGTGCCAGTATCAAATGGATAAGGAACACCATATAAAATTCCAGGCATTAGTGGAATGATAATCTCGTGAATATTCAAACTGTCAGCAATATAACACACGATTATGTCGAGGTCGTACGACCCGATCCAGAATAATGTGTACATTGCCGAGGGTCAAGCGGCATAAACCATAGATGCATCTATTATATTGTCGAGGCGTTTGGCCCGCTCCACAAGAAAGGAAGAAAATCATCGAATTACGAGACACGTGCTTACTATACAGTACATGAACACAAAGTGACTATAACCTTTACCGTTTCTCAAATAACATGTCAACGACTAAAGGTGATAAGGCTCGTCCTAATATATATATATATATATATATATATATATATATATATATATATATATATATATATATATATATAAATCAATTTCAATTAAATAAGCCAACATAATGAATTCAAATAATTAAAATTACATGATAAAGTCCTAAGTCTACCCGTACATAAATATATTTTAGCTACGTACAGACTCTCGTCACCTCGTACGCACTAGCTCCCTCAACTAGTAGCACATAACAATTACACCGCCTAGGGAGTAGTTTCCCCCTCACAAGGTTAGACAGGAGACTTACCTCGCTGCGAAGTTTCATAACCGGCTCCAATGCTTCTCTAACTTTTCAATGCAAGCCATACAGTCCAAAACTAGTCAAACAATGTACAAGTCAATCAAAATACACTCCAATGCGTATAATTTAACAGTTTATAATGATTCTCAACTCCGCTCAAAAAGTAAACCCTCGGGCCCACGCGCCCGGATTCAGAAATTTTTTGAAGATAAGCTTTACCCATAATACCACGAACTCAAATATATAATTTATTCCTAATTTCATGTCTAATTTCGTGGTAAAAATCCAAAAATACCAATTCTAGGTTTATTTCAAAATCTCACAATTCCTACTAATTCCATGTTAAAATTTATAATATAATACAAGTATTTAACTTGTAATAGGTGGGAATCACTTACCCCATGTTGCTCGATGAAAATCCCCTCAAATAGCTCCCAAATTCGGCCAACACAAGTTAAAATGAAAGAAGAAGAGCCAATCCCAATCTTAAAACATATTTTCGCACCTACGGCATTTCTTGTGCGACTAAAACTCCGCTTCTGCAGAGGAGCACTAGATCCCACCCCCTTCGCACCTGCGGAAACTGACCTGCTCCTGCAACATCGCGGGTGCGACAAGCTCCCTCGCTTCTGTGCTCGAAGGAGTCGCATCTGCGCCATCACACGTGCGGTCCAAACGTCGCTTCTGCGAACCTTCCCCACGCACCCCTCTCCCACTTTTGCGTCGAGCTGTCTGCTTCAACGGCTCCGCACCTGCGCCCAAATTTTGGCAGGTGCGGTCACACCAGCAATTGGCCAAAACCAACATTTCCTCAATTTCAAATTTCGATCCAATTTCAATCCGTTTCAAACCCGAGGCCCCCGGGACCCCATCCATACATACCAACACATCACAAAATATAACACGAATCTACTCGAGGCCTCAACCAAACATTATCAAAACAACGAATCGACGATTGAAATCTTTCTTTAAACTTTCAAACTTATAAACTTTGATGAACGCGTCCGAATTATACTTAAATATTTCGGAATGACGTCAAACTTTACGTGCAACAGTGCAAGTGAAAAATCTAGATACAAACCTATTTCAGGGCTTGAAACCCCGAACAGACATCAATAACACCAAAATGCACTTCAAATCAAACTTAAGGAAATTCTTAAACTTCCAAAATGATAACTTTCCATAATAAGCGTCGAAATGCACCCGGACCACCTGATACTCTCCCCGAATACACGCCCAAGTCCGAGATCATCATACGAACCTGTTGGAATCTTCAAATCCCGATTCCGAGGTCGTTCACTCAAAATTCAAACCTTGGTCAACTCTTCCAGTTTAAAAATTCCTAATTTAGAATTTTCCATTTGAATCAATGCCGAACTTCCCAAAAATCAATTCCGACCACATGTACAAGTCATCACACATGAAGTGAAGCTACTCAAGGCCTCAAACCGCTGAACGACGCACTAAAGCTCAAAACGACCGATCGGGTCGTTACATAAGTAGTAGCATTTAATTAAATATAGTTTAAATGAAGAAAGATTTAATAATTAAAATTATACTTAACTTTATAATCCTAAATTAAGAAAATAAATAAATGACTATTTTGTCTAGTGAGAACTCTATTTTAAGAGGGTAAAAAAGGCGAATGATATTTCACTAAGGATCTTCGTACTTTTAATATAATATAGATAGATTATGTGATGCAATTGTAAATTTATTACCTATCTGTAGGTAATTTTTATAAATTAGATTTGATAATTGTTTTAAGGATTCTGAAATTAA
Organism: Nicotiana undulata; assembly: GCA_005239495.1. Classification (NCBI taxonomy): domain Eukaryota; kingdom Viridiplantae; phylum Streptophyta; class Magnoliopsida; order Solanales; family Solanaceae; genus Nicotiana; species Nicotiana undulata. The sequence continues at coordinate 18,722 of ML252399.1, forward strand.
TAGCCTACAAGATAAGAAATTATAAATGATTATTTGTAAGAAGAAAATTGATAATCCAAAGAAAAACGTATATAATTTGCTTTAGTGTGAAAAAAAGAAGAAGATAACTTGGAAAGTTACAGGATATTACACAAAGAAAAAAATCAAAAACAAGAAAAGTCAATAAAGAATTTGAAAAGTTACATATGATTCATGTACACGATAACTTTAAATTTAAGAGGATGGTAAAAACTAGAAACAAAATTAATAAAAAAACTTAAATCAACAAGGGATAATTTGAAAAACATAAACCTATAGCGAGTATAGTTTTGTCTTGAATAAATTAATTTTATGCTTCTGCTTGGAAGAAGCTAGAAATTTTTGTTTCTTCCCAAAAGCAGAAAAATTGCTTGTGCTGATGGCCAAAGTATTTCTCCGTCTTGGCTAAATAGCTGATTTTTTTTATAAAATAAAAAAAGTAATAAGAATTAACCCAAATAGCCGTTCACCCAACCACTTAAACTAAAAATAGCCGGTGGAGGTGTAATATATATATAATTTATGTATTATATGGGTATAATTATGTATAATCCATGTATAAATTATGTATATGACTAGAAAAAGTAAATAATAAATATACACAACTATTTAGGTGAAGATCCCAAAAAAATAATATTTTTGACCTCCCAAAAGCTTGACCAAACAACTCTAAATAAGATAAGTTATTTACTGAAGCGAATAAAAGTGACTTGATAATGAGTAAAAATGATGTGACATATTTCACTTCTTAAGATTCATTTTATTTGTTGCTCTTTGTCGGGATAGAAATGGCCCAAAAATATATACTTGTAAGTAAGGCCGAATGAGGAAGTTCAACTGTAGTGACTCCAAGTTTGACGGATAAGTTAATAGAACCTCGGGCTTTAGATATGGTTGTTAAATCGTTTGGATTGCTTTTTTATTACTGAATTATTTTTAGGAATTTTATTTAGTTCTTAAATATTATTACGATCCTCGTGTCTTGAAAATCTTCACTTACCTTTAAAACTTATTTTTCAGTCATAGAAATGGCAACTTTTTGTCCTATCATCTTATTTAGTGAAAGTATTACTGTAAAGTAGAAGCATATACAACGAAGTATATGTTTAAGATAAGCAGGAATATAAAATATGGCCACGAATTGATTCCCATATCCAAATATGTGAACCAAAAAAATATGTGATCCACTTCTTTTTATTTTCACATAAGATAGTGACAATACGTAAAAGCAAAAAGGTTCTGCTTTTCCTATTGGTTAGGATTTTCGCGAAGGGGATTCAAAGAGAAAAAAAAATGTAAAAAAATGTAGCTAGTGAGAATTGAACTTAGGACCTTACAAAGATTTTGAACCCCCTTGACCACTAAGCTACACTTTTGGGTTGTGTCAAGGGGGTTCAAACCTTAATATATAGAGGTAAAAAACAGATTTTTCCTTATATATACGGTGTAATTTTTCGGCGAAGGGGGTTCCGGTAAACCCCTTGCGCCCCTATATCCGCCCCTGTCTGCACCTATGACCTATCATCTTCTTCTTTAAACCCACCTCTCGTTCTCCTCAACCCTTGAAACTAATTAAATAATGGATTTCTTCCATTCAAATAATCCCCAAATGATATGATTAATAATTTCAGTATTATAAACCAAAGAGCTTGTAAGTACTTTTAATATAATACCCTACCCGCTTTTTCCACATGTTAAAGAATAAAATACTTCTCTTAGATTTCGACTATATGAGATATATAATTTATTATATGTGTAAATTGTTTATATTATTAATATAATTTAACTTATTATAACAGGTTACTTATTATTGTTATTAATTAATTAATATTATTAAATAGAGTTATCAGCAATTACTTTTAAGTAACCTAATAATATATATTTTTTTACGCCCTCAATACATAAAACCTAAACATTTTAGTGAGTCCACTTGATGAGTGGGACGGTAACAGTCCTAATCTGCCACTATGAAGATCCAGAAGGACTTTTCAACCGGATATTTTGGGCCGTACTTTAACGTAAATAGAAGCGGATCTCCAAATCTAATTCTATGGTTCAATATTTAAAATTTAGAATTTTTATATTTTTATGCCATATAGGAATCTATATTAACCTTAATGCTTGAGGTTTGATAAAATTATATTTTATATACCTAATTACCAATTATATACCAGTAATAGTTTTTAAGGGTATTAATTACACTCCTAATTTAATGGTACCGTATATTCCTTCTAATCCCCCCTCCCCCCACATTTCTCTCTCCAATTCTCACACCTTCACCCATGTTTCCCTCTCACACCCACAATCTCTGTATCAAAATCCCATTTATTATTCTGCCAAAATCAGAGAAATATTTGTAACCCATTATCAAGCTTCTTCTTCTACAACCAGTCAAAATTGAAGCTTATTGTTCAAAGTTCATACACCCATTTACCTTCAGTTTCAAATTTTCTAAATGAAGAAGAACAAACCTTCAAAGAACAAGCCTAAATAAGCAAGAGAAGCAGATATTCCATCGTTTGATTTGAGTGTATTATCACCACATTCACAAAAAAAACGTGGAAAAGCTGCTCATGCAAGTGAAGATAAGAGCCATAGTCTTTCTCCGCGTCAAATTAAGGCTGAAACTAGAACTAAATAAAAACATGATTTCGACGCTGGAGAATCTTCGAGGCAAATCAAACAAGCGAAAAAGAAAGGAAACAGTTTGGGGACTTTATATTCACTTACATTACAAACAGAAAATAAAGCATCTACAATCAGAATACAAATAATCTACAATTTATCTACAATATATCTACAAACTGGGTACATTAAATTTTAATATCCCAATTCCCATTCAATTGTAGCATAATTGAGATTTTCGACATAATTGCATATTTTGCAGAAGATTTGTAGAAGTTTTAGTCGTTTTTGATGTGTGAAATCAGAAAAAAATGTCGAAACAGAGTGTATCGCAAAAACATAAAACAAATCATCTACAATCAGAATACAAATAATCTACAATTTATCTACAAACTGGGTACATTGAATTTTAATATCCCAATTCCCATTCAATTGTAGCATAATTGGGATTTTTGACATAATTGCATTTTTTGCAGAAGAATTATAGAAGTTTTAGTCGTTTTTGATGTGTGAAATCAGAAAAAAATGTCGAAACAGAGTATATCGCAAAAACAGAAAACAAAGCATCTACAATCAGAATACAAATAATCTACAATTTATCTACAAAATATCTACAAACTGGGTACATTGAATTTTAATATCCCAATTTCCATTCAATTGTAGCATAATTGGTATTTTCGACATAATTGCATATTTTGCAGAAGATTTTTAGAAGTTTTAGTCGTTTTTGATGTGTTAAATCAGAAAAAATATCGAAACAGAGTGTATCACAAAAACAGAGTCGTACAATTTGAATAGAAAGAGACAAAAATTAATACAACGTGATTTGCGTTTGAAAATATCTGAAAGAATCTTTAATTCTCCAATATTAGCGCGCCTAAACAAGGAAGCCTACAACTACAATAATTCCTTATTTAGTGAATTGTCTATATTTTGTAGAAATACTATTAGCATGACGGGTAATATGCAAACTATGAACATATTTGGTAATATAATTTCTTATATGGTATATGAACGAAAATTTCCCTTAATTTTTTTAGCATTAAGCCCATTATATTTTAAAGTTATGGATTCATATCTACTATTTATTGTAAATTTAGTGATTTATATATATAAATATATGTTTCGCGTCAAATGTACTGGGTTCATTAAATACCATCTGGTGAAATACATTTCTCCCGTTGATTATGCTTCCTTTGGGGATCTATCCACACGCTGCCATTACAGTAGTACTATATCATGACATTATTTTAAAAATTGCCGACGCCCAATTATTGCTAGATTTCGATACTAATCAGGATTGGTTACTTAAGGGTGGGGAGTTTCATTCCTTGATCAAAATAGGTAATCCTCTTTGATCAGTGTCTCATGCAAATTAAAGTTCCGTTAATTAACTAATACTTTTACATCTCCCGGCCTCCGTGTCCATGTGATAGATTTTTTATTCCGATAAATATATGTAATACCCCAATATTTTAATAAGGACATATTGGATATTTAGAAAATAATTAAGTCCAAAGAAAGAAAAAAAGGAACAAACTAATTAAACAAAAAGTAAAAAAGAATGAAAACAAAAAGGACCGAAGCCCATTAGAACAATTCTACCAAAGAATTGAAAAGGGTTAGAGGAAGGGAACGAAGCAAAAGCTTAGAAGGAACGAAAGAAAGAAGGAAAGAAAAGAAAAAAGGAGGGAGAAGTCGATGCAGTTGAAAAATATTGAAATAGTGTATTTATTATGCGAATATACATTGTTTGTTATTAGTTAGTTGTGTTTAGCATAGCATTAGTTAGCTAATATTGGTCATAGACAACATACACGTGTAACATGTATATATACTCAGTTGAGTTTCTAATACAACAAAAAAATCAGTTCATTCTTACACAACCGGCTAGAGCTATATACTTTGAGAACGAGTGGAATACCTGAAACAAGAGAGGGTAGGTAGAGCACTTTCGCCTTTTAAGATTTCCCATTCCTCTGTTCCTCTTCGAGAACCTTCTAGGGTTCCGCCATTGGAGCTCAAGCTTGAGCTCCGCTTCTCTGTTGTTTTCATACTTTTATATGGTATTAGAGCGAGGTATTCTACTCTCTATTCTCTTCAATCTCTTTCAATTCTTTGGATTCTAGAGCCACAATCACCATCTCCGTTTTTGCCCCAATTTTCTCGATCTGACATTCTCTTATTCTCGCTTTATTTTTTGACAAATTGACACTGTTTCTCATGGCTATCCTTGATCCAAACAAGGATTCTGGAGTTGAATCGAGTGATTCAACCAACGTCACCGGCATTGACCCTGGAGTCAATCTAAGCTGCCCATTTTACATGCATCCATCGAATAATCCTAGTGCGATGTTGGTGACAGCTCCATTCAATGGCGTTAGATACCGATCCTGGAGAAGAAGCGTCCTTAGATCCCTCTCAGTCAAAAATAAAATAGGATTAATCCCTGGTGAGTACAAACGACCAGACTTAGATTCTCCGTAATTTTGTCAGTGGGAAAGGTGCAACGATATGGTAACCTCATGGGATCCTGAATTCTCCGTGCAAGGAAATCGCATATAGTGTCGAGTATGCTAACAATGCTTTTGAACTTTGGAGGAAATTGGAAGATAGGTACGATCAGACTAATGGCACCAAATTGTATCAAATCCAAAAGGAAATCAATGATTTAGCTCAGGGAGCCCTTGATGTTACTAGTTATTATATGAAAATGAAGAAGCTTTGGGAGGAATTAAGCATGATAAATTCCAAGTCACAATGTAGTTGTGCATGTGGGGATAAGGAGGATATGCACAAGGCTGAACAAGATAGAAGACTCATTCAGTTTCTCATGGGATTGAACGAAGTATATACCAAAATGCGAGGTAGTATACTCATGTTGAATCCACTACATTTCATGGCACAACCCTTCTCTTTGCTCATTCAGGAAGAAAAACAACGAGAAGTGAAGCCACATAATCAACTCATGCTCGATTCTGCTTCTTTGAATGTTAATGTAGCTTCGCACAATAACTTCAACAACAGAACACTTGTACATAACAATTTCAGAGCCAATTATTCTCCAAAAAATTATCCTTCCACAAGTACTAGACCTCGCCCCTTCTGTGATCACTGCAAACGTACTGGACATACTAAAGATAAATGCTTCAAGCTTCATGGTTATCCGCAGGATTTCAATCAGAATCCCAAGTATAATAAAGGCAAAAAGACTGCAGCTAATGTACACAGTGTTCCAGTCGATACATTTTCTATGAAAAGTGAAGAAACACAAACTTAAGGTTGCAACTCCAATGTGAGTCTCACTAGGGAGCCGTATGGGCAATTAGTGACTCTGCTTCAACATTTTCAGATCATCATTGGAGTAGATAATTTAGACAATAATGTGAATGGTGGAGCTGTGAACTTTGCAGGTATTTTTGCTTCTTCTGCTTCTATTCTCTCTGTTGATTTTGGCCTACTTTCATGAAAATGCTTTAAATCAAGGGCTGACATTTGGATCCTGGATTATAGGGCCTCTAACCATATGACCTTCAACAAATCCTTACTCAGTCGTATTAAAACCTTAGTATATTGTATGTTTACACTGCTAAATGGCTATAAAGTCAAAGTTACAGAAATTGGACTTTCCACATTAACACCAAACATTGTTCTACATAGAGTTCTCTATGTTCCATCCTTCAAGTACAATCTTATTTCAATTCACTCTTTAGCTTCTCAACTTAAAGGTTTGGTTGCCTTATCTGATTTTCTTTGTCTTCTGCAAGCCCCTTCAATGAAAAGGCCTCTGGAGATTGGTATGGTCAAAGATGGATTGTACCTCCTATGTTCGAGTTGTCTGAAGAATTCATGCTTTACTTCACATGTTTCTTGTTCTATTTTGTCCGAATCTTCTGATGTATATAGTTTGCACTGTCAACATTTTGAATCATCTGTAAATGTTCCCATTTGCAAATCACAATCTTTTGTAAATAATTCCACCAGCAATAAAACTCAGTGCATTTCTTCACATTCTCTCTTGTCTGATAAAAATAAAGATGATTTGTTGTGGCATTACAGATTAGGCCATGTGCCCTTTGTCAAAATGAGGTGGATATCCTCCATCCCTGTTCAGTTCTCGACTAAACAGCCTTTCCTCTGCTCCATTTGTCCTATGACTAGACAACGTTGACTTGCATTCCGTCATAGGACTAGCACTACCACTTCCATTTTGAACTTCTTCATGTAGACCTATGGGGACCCTACCGCATTTCCACTCATGATAAGTATAAATATTTTCTCACCTTAGTGGATGATCATAGCAGGGCCACTTGGACTCACCTCTTAAGTAGTAAGAGCAATGTCTTGCAAGTCATCAAAAGCTTCATATCCTTAGTTGAAACCCACTTCAATTCCACTGTCAAGTACCTCAGATTTGATAATGGTTCAGAATTTGTCAATATGGTAACCTTATCATCCTTTCAGTCCAAGGGAATAGTTCATCAAAAATCATGTCCCTACACTCCTCAACAAAATAGAGTTGTAGAGAGGAAACATAAGTATCTCTTGGAAACTGCCAAGGCACTCCTTTTTTAATCCAAGTTGCCTTTACAATACTGAGGTGAATGTGTATTGGCTGTAACCCATACTATAAACAGACTTCCCACTACTTACCTGAAGAATAAATGCCCAATTGAGATCCACTATAACAAAGAACCAACATATTCCCACTTGAGAAGTTTTGGATGTTTGTGCTTTCCCACTATACCTAAAGTCCATAAGATAAATTTGAACCTAGGACCACTCCCCATGTCTTTGTGGGATATCCTTACGAGACTAAAGGGTACAAAATTCTAAATCTGGCCACCCAAAAAATTCTTGTTTATAGAGATGTGATTTTCCATGAACACATATTCCCCTTTGCTATCCTACCTAATCCATCATCTTCTTTTCCCTTAGTGCTTAATTTTCCCCCTAATACAATAGATGTGCCACCTCCTGAAACACACCCAAATGACTGTGTGTCTAGATCACTACCAGATTCAGTTGACACCTCCAAAGTGTCCTCACCTGCAACAATATCACCTCCCAGTCACTCCTCATCCTTATAATCCCCTTGTAATTCATTCAACACCTCAAATTCAGGAAAATCATGAACCTAGAAGATCTACTAGGGAACATCATTTACCTGTTCATCTGAAAGACTATGTGTGTTCTTTGACCAACTTATATCCTACTGTTCACCCTCCTTCTAGTTAAACTTCTTCTGACACTACATCCAACTCATATTCTCCTTTTTCTCTCAATGTTTTTTCTCCGAACATCATCATGTCTCTTTCACTTCATTGGTCCCTGATAGTAAGCAACTTGTGCGAAGTGTTTTCCATGATAGTGAGCCAAGATCTTATGCAGAAGCAACCTTGAATCCTGCTTGGCAAGCATCCATGTCACTTGAGTTTGAAGCTCTCCATGCTAATCACACTTGGGACCTAGTTCCCTTACCTACAGGGAAGAAACCAATAGGCTATCGATGGGTGTATAAGGTCAAACACAAATCTGATGGTAGTGTTGAGAGATTTAAGGCCATGTTAGTAGTAAGGGGGTATACACAATAGGCTAGTGTTGATTAGACTGAGACCTTCTCTCCTATTGTGAAAATGACAACTATTAGAACACTTATAACAACTGTACTAAAGAAGCATATGGGTACCTTCCAACTTGACGTTAACAATGCCTTCCTTCATGAGGATTTACATGAGGAAGTGTATATGGACCTGCCTCATGGCTTGTTAGTTGATACACCTGGCCTAGTATGCAAGCTGAATAATTCATTATATGGCTTGAAACAAGCCAGTCAATATTGGTATGCCAATTTGACTGAGGCCTTGTGTTCCAAGGGATATGTACATTTCCTCAATGATTACTCTTTGTTTTACAAGAAATCTGACTTTTCTGCTATATATGTTGCTGTATATGTAGATGATGCAATTGTCATAGGGGATATTAAGAAGAAATCAATTCTTTGAAGGCCTTTCTACATGCTCAATTCAAAATCAAGGACCTGGGTAGACTGTTTATTTCTTGGGCTTGGAAGTTCTCTACAAGGAAGATGGTGTGATAATCTCTCAAAGAAAGTTTGCTCTTGACCTACTAAAGGAGTATGAGTGCCTTCATGTTAGTGCCTTCATCTCACCATTGGATCCTACAGTTAAACTCCAAGACAATGAAGGTGTACCCTTAAAAGATCCTTCTATCTACAGAACCTTGATAGGTAACCTGAATTTCCTAAAAAATACAAGGCTGGACATTGCCTATAGTGTCCAGCACCTCAGTCAATTCATGCAATATCCCAAGGAACCTCACCTCAAGGCTGCCTATCATCTGCTTAGATACTTGAAAGCTGATCCTACTCTTGGAATCTCTATGTCTGCAAATCCAGATTGCACAGTTAGAGGGTATTGTGATTCTGATTGGGCTGCCTGCCCAGATTCTAGGAAATCTGTTAGTGGATATCTAGTGTTACTTGGTGACAGTCCCATTAGCTGGAAGTCCAAGAAGCAAGCTACCATATCTCTTTTTTCTGCTGAAGCAGAGTATAGAACCCTGGGAAATGTAGTTGTAGAACTTGTTTGGCTGTGCAGACTTTTTACTGAGCTAACAATTTCATTTACTACACTTGTCACAGTGTTCTGTGACAACCATCTCTACATATAGCTCGAAATCCTGTTTTCCACGAGCGGACCAAACATATTGAAGTAGACTGTCACGTTGTGAGAGACAAATTGCAGGAAGGGCTGGTATCTCTTCATCATGTTGGGACTGATAATCAACTGGCTGATGTTTTAACTAAAGCACTTACTGGATTCAAGCATACAACAACGATGAGCAAGTTGGCAATGACATCCTTCACTTCCAACTTGTGGGGGGGGGGGGGGGGGGATATTGAGATAGTGTATTTATTATGTGAATATACATTTTTTGTTATTAGTTAGTTGTGTTTAGCATAACATTAGTTAGCTAATATTGGTCATAGGCAGCATACACGTGTAATATGTATATATACTTATTTGAGTTTCTAATACAACAAAAAAATCAGTTCATTCTTACACAACCGTCTTTCCCATTCCTCTGTTCCTCTTGGAGAACCTTCTAGGGTTCCGCCATTGGAGCTCAAGCTTGAGCTCAGCTTCCATGTTGTTTTCATACTTTTACAAAAGTTCTTACACTAATCAATTCTACAGCTAATACTTAAGCTTCCTCTTCATATAGATTTTAAATTAGTTTTCCATGATTGAAATATTCTACAGAGTAATAGAATTTTCACTGGTCCGTTCACGTGATCGAGAATCACCTTTCTGAAGAATCCATAGAACTTTATGAAATTGGAATAATAAATTATATGAATAGGTTAAAATAGGAAACGTAAATTGTTAGTAGTAATTGTGTAGGGAGCATTTGCGATCATACATTGACTACAGTTTCTAGAGAATAGAATAGTAGAAAAGATACACTGAGAAAAAGGATCTCACACACCTCTTTAATTTCCTTGGTTACATTGTATTGGATGTCCAAGGAAAATGAACACGTCCCTTTTTCGACAAAATGCATGAACAATGTTTAGATCGATCAAAAGGGGAATGAAGACGATCTTTTTGGAACGAAAAGTATAGAAAATTTAAAGTGCAAGCCTTATTAATAAAGGTCCATGAACAAGAATAAAACACACGGTTTCGAAGACCATCTGATATTCTTGTGCCATTGAATCTACACAAACTGTTTGTCATTCAGTAGAGATTTTATAAAACTGAGCCAGCATGAACGTCAAGCTAGTATAAATGAGGGCTTCCAAAGGTGGATCACAAGCTTATTGTGCGAATGCAAGGATAAAAGAGTGACAAGCGAACAACTTGTTTCGATGATTGTTAATAATGTATCGTATAGTATAGTATTGTACTGTATCATTTTGATGTATACAATATTTGGTTAGATTGTATTGCTTGTTGTGTCATGCACCTATAGAATGAAGATTAAACTTGCAATATTATATATATAAAAAGTAAGAAACGAGGTAGAATTGTTATATAAAATGTAGGTTAAAGGATAAATAATGATTATTAATAATAAGGAAGGACAAGATGAGAGAAAAATATAATTAAGGTAACGACGCGACCACACCAAATCGGTCGTTCTATAAAAGCTTGTTTGGATGATTGTTATGTACCGTTTCATAATGTATTGTATTGTATCATTTTGATGTATACAATGTATAAATAGATTGTATTGTTTGCCGCCGTTTTATGATGTCATGCACAAACAATATGAAGAAAAAACCTTGCAATATTATAAAGAAAAGTAAGGTACTAAGTAGATTATTGTTAGGACCGAAAAAAGTCAGGTGTCATGCGGAAACTAGTGACGCAGCAATTGAACGACGATAAACCAGACAATAAAAGAGAAATCTACCAAATGAGACACAAACATTTAACGTGGTTCGGTCAATTGACCTACGCCTACCGCGGAGATGAGCAATCCACTATATAAAAGAGAGTACAAAATATCGAGAGAACAACCTCACGAAGAGGCAAACACAAGTGACACACTAACACTTGTCCCGAAAAGTTCTCCTCCTAAACACGACTCTCAAACCCATTACGGTTACATTGTGGATGCTACTGAATGAGAAGGAAGGATCCTTAATTTATAGAGGTCCAAAACTTTTCCTACAAGAAAAAGGACTAGTCAAATATGGAAGAATTATGATTTCCTTCTACAAAAAGGAAAACCCAAATATGGTAAATATGTTGTCCTTTCCTTCAAGAAATAGGAAAATCAAATATGGTTAGAAAATCCGGACAACCCTTAACAATTATTATATAAAAACATAACATAAGATAAAATAAAATTATATAATAATAAGGAAGGACAAGATGAGAGAAAAAAAGAGAGGTAACGACGCAACCATACCAAATCGGTCGTCCATAAAGTGGTACTTTTCATTGTTATGTAACGACAAATTTAACAATACGATATAATAAAATTTAAGTAATAATCAAAACAAACATTGTATTTATAATAACAATACGATTCAATAGAGCAACCATCCAAACAAGATCTAAGGCACCCGGCCATCAACACAAAGGGAAAAAAGAAAGTACAGTAGGATTTTGAAAACAAGCGAGAAACAGATGAAAGAAGCTAAGACCTCTCTGAAACTGGGAGAGGATACTCTTCTACTATATGTTAGCCGGCGTAATCCATTGGTCCATAAGGATCGAACCACTCAGCCAAAAGACCCTTTTTCCTCTTAGGATTCCAGCCCATGTCCCTGCACAGTTGGTCATTGTACCAAATATGCAATGCAGCAATGCATGATCTCCTGTAGTTCTTCGAATATGAATATCTCTTCTTGTATTTATTCCATTCTGCTATGTCTTCTTCCATGACCTTGATATTAGGTAGCTTAAATTTTTCATCAAGAAGTTCTGCCAGCCATCGACACCTTATTTCCGAGGTGTATAGATTTGCTTGGCTTTCTGAGAATCCAATTATTGCCAGTTGTGGAATTCGGGGATGAATGCATTCCCTGAAAAAATATTTCCAGAATGACATTACTCATCTACACATAGATAACTCTGATTAACATATGCGAAAAAATTCCCAGCACTACACAAGGATTTAATACTCACCTATAGAGAGGAACTGCAGAATCATCTTTCCCTGCAATGAAGCCCTGGACTATTGGTGATTCAAAAATGTGTTTGAGCTTATCAATTCCCTTGAAGCCAGTAGCGAGTATGATTAGGTCGGATTTTATTGGTTCAGCCTGACCCTGGAGCACGACACCTTCTTTAGAGAATTCAAAGCTCTTTGCTTTCTTGAGCTTGATACTTCCTTCCCCAACTCTGTCGTAAAAGCCCTCAGGCACTATAGAAATTAAACATGAACTCAATTCGTTTAAGAAACTATGCTCTGGCACCATTCCATGTTTTGCAAGCCCCAGTTTGTGTTGTAAATAACTTTCTACAAATTTTGAGAAGGCCCACCTCTGTAAAATATGAGTGAAATCAATTTACTACTTCATGCTAGTTTTGTGAGAGAAAAAGTAGAAATCATATTGTTGTAACTTTGAACTAATGAGTAGTAACTTTAAGACGACTTCTAATAATTTTGAGAGGGATTCTGATAACTTGAGAAGGAAGAGTAGTAACTTTGCCGACACATGTTGCTGAGTTGTTTCAGCAGCAATTGTATTTACTTTTCTTGTTCCCTCACTTAACTTGCACACTTGCATGGATATGTGTTAGATATCAGTCATATAGTTTGATTCTTCTGACTTATATAGTTGACATGTAACCTTAAATATTGTAACTATATCCAGTTAAACTCCACTTTAATTTCTTAGTTCATTTATCCTTTCGGGTGCCTAGTGGTGTCATGTAAAGAATCTTTTCTTTGCTTTTTACATGCCATTAACTTCCCTAATCAGTTATCCGCTTTAGTATATTTTTTGTGAGTTTGGACGATCAGAGGTTGGTTGCTTGTGCAACAAGTGAATTTTAAGTGCTAGAGGAGTCTATGTTGCGAAAACTCTTCAAAATATTGTTCTACTCATGTCGGATCCTCCAAAAATGCACTACTTTTGGAGGATCCGACACGCACCCAGCTACATTTTACGAGAGTCCGAGCAACATAGAGAGGAGTTCAATAACCTTCCTTTCCATATTTAAGGTAGCTACTCAGATTCTCAGTCCTTTGTTATTGAAATTCAGGAAATATATTTAGGGTATATATAGAGCCCAATGTATCTACAATATAATGGTTAACTTCTGAGCGAGAAATAATGGCTACAGTCCACGGCCAGAAACGAACAGTACTTTTTTCCTTATATGTTCATCTCAGATCAAGAAACCTTTAGTCAATCTTATGGTGTATGGCTTTGTCTTCAGATGCATTATGAATGTGAACGAGAAAGTATGACTAATCGTTGCTGCACATAGTTGAGTCTTTATACGAGTTAAGTTAGTCAAGAAGAAAATAATCACCAATGGTGAAAGAGTTGTGGCGAGGAGACTTAGAAGAAGGCCTTCGCCGGGTTTATGCACCATAAGTTCGGAGAATCGATTTAGGTAGAGATATGCCAAAGGGAATCCCCATGGAAAATAATCGGGAATGTTCCAATGCGGCGTCCTGGTTATTACTGTGCATGGACATTCAATCCCTGCAAAATTAGTGCAAACAGAATCAAGCTGAGATTTTCAAACAAACAATAAAAGGGTAGAAGGAATCAAAGTATGTAGAAGATTCGTAGCACTACTTAATTACCATTAACGATGGAGCATTCCATGGCAATGTCCATTCCTGATTTCTGGGACCCAATGACGGCTACATGTTTTCCGTTGACGAAGTTGGTTGCAGTTGTGGAGTCCATTTTGGAATAATCCATTGAATGGATAACTTTACCCTCAAAAACTTCTGGACCTTTGTTTGGAGGGAATTGAGGGATATTTGGAACTTGGCTGAATCTTCCCACGCAAACTACTACAAAATCAACTTGGTATACCTGCAGCCATGTGAGATCTATGCCAGCTTATCCTCCATTTGATTGAAAAATTGGTCAAACACAAATTAATATTTCGTTATATATATACTTGATCATAAATTATTTTATCTTATCTTAGACGATACCAATCAAATTTTCATCATCGGACTGACACGAATGCCTAAGGATAGGAGATATAAGGGGTGGTTAATTAACTAATTACCTGCGGGGAGGGGGTTCGAGTGTCCTGTACAGTGACGTTCCACTTCCCCTTACTGTTGCCCCACAAATTCCATTGATCTCCGTCAGAGCCGCCACCAGATTCATAACTGAGGTTCAACACTTTGCTATTGAACTGAATGTGGCGGAGCAAGTCGAAGTGACGAGCATACGATTCAATGTACTCCAGCACAGCTTGTTGGTCGGGGAACATATCGGTTACAGAATCAGGCCATGGAAAATCAGAGAACTGGTAAAAAGGTCTTGGTGTCTGCAATTTGGTACACTCAATGGTCTTAGTCCACACACCCCCAATGCTACCCTCGGACTCAAACACTATGGGATCGAAACCTTTTGAAAGGCTGTATTTGCAGGCCAACAGACCACTTATTCCAGCTCCGATTATTGCTATAACCTGCTTCTTTCTGGGATTAGTTGCCATTGTTCTCTCCTCCTTTTTTCTGTAACATGCATGTGAGGATGAATATAATTTGGTTTAGGTCGACACAAACTTTGCTATAAGTAGTAATTTATTGATTTAAAACCAGCTGTACTCCAGTATCATTTAATTAATGAGCAACCATTATAAAATTCTGAGTTATGCAATTATCGCACTCAAACAAGTACTATATTCCTGGTAATATTATTAAGAAATCGCTGGCACCTAACATTGTATGATGGTAAGGTATGCTAATCATAAAGCATTCAGTGTGTACCATTAAAATTGGCTGAATACATACGGAGACACTTAAAGTTGGCACGATTTTTCATTTAGACACCTGAACTTAAGAATGTTTATATTGAACACTTATACTACCTGAAACTTATTTCAATTGAGCACTTTTTTGACAATCAGCCAAACTTACAAAGTTTGTGCAATGCACTCGCTGCTGACGTGGCGAATGACGAATAAAAAAAGAAATATTATTTTGAGTTAAAAAAAAAGGGAAAAACTATGTTAAATCTATTTAATAAACAAAATAAATTAGTGGTTTTGGTGTTTTTCACTATTTTCATGTGTGTTCTTCTTTCAAGCACGATTTTAATCCAAATTTTGAAGAGAAACTCCTCCAAATTTGTTATAACTTCATCTAAAGATTTCCCACGACGACCGAAGACAACCCCAATATTAATTTCTCAAATTTCATCAAATCAAGTAACTCATTTTAAACCTTCAAGCTTTTTAAATACCCATTAATGGTGTTTTTTTCTTTTGCAAACTATGTAAGCAAAATCAGTGCAACAATGAAATCAGCAATAAAGACAATTCTTTCTTACATTTGAGCTCTAAGCAACCAAACAGAGAGCATAGCATTTTAGGGTCACTAATCTTTTCTTATATTTGAGTTGACAATAGAAACCAAACAGATTAGACTTGTACAATCAGCCATAAAGACTAATTATTTCCTATATTTGGGCTCTTAATCTTGAGCTAGGAGAACAAACGGAAATTGTAGCAACCTTAGGATTGTAAGATCAGCGACAAATAGAGCTTAACAGTTTGTTGAGCGCCGGTTTCTCTCGCCGGATTCCGGCAGTGAAGATTCTGGCAGATCTGTTTTGTTTTCCGACAGTAATAGTTGTATGTTCTTTGATTCAAATTCATTTATAAAAGTACTGAGCAGATCTGTAGAGATTCATAGAGCTTAACAGTCTGTTGAGCGTCGGTTTCTCTCCGGATTCCGGCAGTAAAGATTCCGGCAGATCTGTTTCGCTTCTGAGAGAGAAGAAGGAAATAAAAAAGAAAAAAATAATAAAAAATTTGTTTTTTGGGTCTTCACGCGCCTATATCGAGTGAAACTCACTTTATGTGCCAACTCAGCAAGAAGTGTTCAATTGGAATAAATTTCGGGTAGTGTAAGTGCTCAATAGGAACACCCTTGAGTTCAGGTGTCTAAATGAAAATCGTGCCAACTTTAAGTGTCTCCGTATGTATTCAGCCCATTAAAATTTATGCAACTAGCCGCACGAGGACAAGTAATGTACTGTACAATATTAGGAAATTGCTGGCACCTAACGACTAACGTGGGGACGAGAACCAAAATAATGTTTTTTGGGACCGGAAGAACAAAAATAAGGGTAAAAAAAAATTAAAAAAATACCGAAGTATATATAGCGCCCAGTACTTGGGTGCTATATGTAAAAAGCTGCAACGCCCAAGTATAGCGCCCAAATACCCGGCGTTATACTACCTTCAATAATTCAAAAGCATATAGCGCCCACTGTTAGGGTGTTATATATATATTTAAAAAAATCGGGCTAGCCATTTCCTATATAAAGAGGTTACAATTTTAGTGTATTTCATTCAAAAAAAAAATCAACTCTTGATCAAACGTTTATTGTTGTTAAATTCTCCAGCATTT